>JAQPZY010001661.1:1527500-1840000 GCA_029931535.1 Margaritifera margaritifera | reverse complement strand
CCCACATCTTGTCCTGATCTCCAAATTTGCAGCCAAAATAAAGGTGATAGGCTTTCTTAACCATAGTGGTTATACTGCGCTTTTGTGATGCAAAAGTCACTTCACCACAAACCTAGCAGAAGTTATCTGCATTGTTCACACAAGTACGAGGCACCTCTGCTCACTTTGTCTAAACAGAAATGTGTCCCTTTGCAAAATCAAACACTGACAAATAAGAGAGCACGACACTGTATGATTTGTAGAGCTGATATATGGCAATTTCTTCAGCAGAGTGATGTAAGCTTAGTTATGATTGCATTATCCATGACTTCTAGGAATAACATGATGCAATTCATATCATGTATGACGCAATACCATCTTCAGATTGCATCATTCATTGTTTTGCCTAAAAAGCAAGTACTGTCAAAACCCAGTCATAGATTTATTCATGGATCCAGTCAAAGATGTATTTTAGTCATTTCTGGTTCAAACTGAGATCCCTTTCCTTTATAACTCACTTATCGTCCGCCATTCCCAAGTCAAGGGTAGTATATACTGACACAGTATAATATCTTTAAAACTAGAGCCAATAAACAATTTTAAGCATCATTTTCGTTCTCAGTGACCCAGAATTAGTAAAGTTTGACAACATTTATCGAGGAAGCATTTTGGCTGTAGAGCAGTGTAATACATGTAAAGAGTTACGGAATATTTAATTGGGTAAATATTATCGCAGAAAAATGCGTACGTGTGATCAATCGATGCCTGGCTGTAGTTTTGATAAAATTGCATTAGAAAGGTTAGACATTTTTATTTAGTCCGAACTCCCCATGAGTTTTCAATTGTAGTATCCAGTATCGTTCCTCGTGTGTGCGTTCTATATCGGTCCACCCCATCAATCGGTGGCATCTCGAGGGACTCGACTGAATGCTCAGTCGAGTTGTAGTGATTGGCGAGTTTCGCGTTGATTTTGTTGCGAATATGGCTCTTGTGGTTATTCATTCGTTTTCTGAAATCAACTGTTTCGCCAACATACTGAGTGCAACAGATCTTGCATGTTAGAAGATAGATTACATGTTTGGTTCAACATCATAACTTCTGATTGATATACACTATCACGCCATAACTTCTGAACGATTTGGTCTCGTGCATATGTTTGCAAATGAGGCAACGCTTGTCTTTGCAGCAATATATGCCTGAATCTATGGTCTTGTTTGAAATTACCTTGGCAGGTACCAGATGGTCCTTCAGCTTTATAGATCTACGGTACGCAATCATTGAAACTTCTTGAAAAATGCCGTTCAGATGTTCGGAGGATACAATCTGGTTCCTGTGCTTCCGACTTATCTGTTGTAACTTTGGGGCGTCGGGGTGGAAAGTAACCACGATGGTGACGCGTTTCAAAGGTAGCCGGATTAGACCATATGCGTTTGGGTCGAACGCACATACCGTAAGGAAGATATTTTATTACCTGCTGGGGTGACAGCTGTTTGGGAGTAGATACTGGTGAGAGTCAGATGGTTTAGAATACAGGTCAGATTCTATGTTCCCCTCCAAGAGGGTAGATTGAGTATCCAAAAAGATGTTGGACCTGTTCGATGATCATGACGTAAATTTACTCGAGGAGGGAAGTTATTGGCGAATCAAGAAATAGTTTGAAGTTGTAGCCTGTTTCGATCCATTTTGATTTTATGTAGTCAATAAATCTGCATCAACTTAGAGGTCTAAAGGGTGCCTCGTTGAAGGGCTTTTGCTCGAGTCTTCCCATACAAATATTGGCATACGAGGATGCCATTTTAGTGCCTATTGCAGTTCCATTAATTTGTAAGAAGTGTTGTTTGTTGAATACAAATATTTTAAACTTAAGAACGTGTGTTAAGAGTTTGACCAAATAGTATGTAGGTGGGCAAAGACGATCGTCCTATGTTTCCTTGCAGGCTGTGATACCTTCCTCGTGTGGGATGTTGGTGTATGGAAGGTTATTTTTCGGTTTTTTGTTGAGATATTCTGTTGTATCTTGGACATATGAAGGCAGTTTTTCCACGAAAGGCCGAAGGTGATAATCGACGAATTCAGTGGAATGGTTGTTTCCGAAAATGATTGGTCTCCCCTGGTTTCCCTTCTTTGTGTATTTTAGGGAGTAAAATAAAATCTTCCTGGTTTGGGATCAACTGGTAGGAGGTAAGTCAGTGTTTTGTCATCAATGTGACCTACGGTATGTGTTAAGAAGTTGACCAACTTGTATGTAGGTAGGCAAGGACGACCGTCCTATGTTTCCTTGCAGGCTGTGATACCTTCCTCGTGTGGGATGTTGGTGTATGGAAGGTTATTTTTCGGTGTTTTGCTGAGATAGTCTGTCGTATCTTTGACATATGAAAGCAGTTTTTCCACGAAAGGCCGGAGGTGATAATCAACGAATTCAGTGGAATGGTTGTTTCCGAAAACGATTGGTCTCCCCCGGTTTCCCTTCTTTGTCTATTTCAGGGTGTAAAATAAAATCTTCCTGGTTTGGGATCAACTGGTAGGAGGTAAGTCAGTGTTTTGTCATCAATGTGACCTGCGGTATGCATGTCTTATGTATATATATATATATATATATATATATATATATATATATATATATATATATATATATATATTAAACGAGTGTACATTTTTACCTAATCACTCAAAAAGTAAATAAAGTCAGAAGGACTTTTTGTTAACTTTGTGAGCGATTAGGTAACACTTTACACTTCAATATATAACCATCTATGATCATTTAGTCCTTATAGCTCCAAATGTCCTCCCATCTATAGTTAAATAAGCTGATTCATCACCATTCCATTCGATTTACTGTAACTGGTAGTTTTCTTTTATTAGCCTTTGCAGACACACACCTGATTTGAGTACGCAACGTTGTATATTAAATCCTTAGTGTTTACTTTACGGACAAGCTTAGGAAAAATATTATTTGCAATTACACCCTTCTACTTTACTAGCAAAAAAGAGCACCTACGACTTTCACGCAGAATAAAAACACACGTATATATAATCAACACACCCACTTATTTACACTGAAATACATTAAGAGTGTATATAATCAACACACCCTCTTATTTACACTGAAATACATTAAGCATATATATAATCAACACACCTAATTTTTTACCATTGAAATAAATTGAGCGCAAAATGTTAACATAAATTTTGTCACTAAATTCCTACTTCCTGTAAGTAGGTTGTGTGACCATTACAAACTAGAAATGTCGTTTTACAATGCAATTAAGATATATATATATATATATATATATATATATATATATATATATATATATATATAGATATATATAGATATATATATACATAAATATATATATGTATATATATATATATATATATATATATATACATATAAACATATATATATATATGTGTGTTTGCGTGTTACTTTATTTTGCCAATACATTTAAAATCATGTTGTTTCCTTCTTATATACAAATACATAAATGTTTCCCTCGTTCTTCATGTTTCACAGTTTTTTCCACTGACCTCTGATCCCATATATATGTATCTGTGTGTATGATTATATATATATATGTGTGTGTGTGTGTATTTTCACAGTTAATAATATCGACGTAAAAGTGCCTACATTACGGCTACGCAGGTGAAATAATAATAATAATAATAATAATAATAATAATAATAATAATATCGTGTGCCAGTGTTGGTGGTTGTGGTGGTAAGGGTGTCGAATAGAAACTATCCAATAAGGATTATATAAGAAACACATTGAAGAGAATAGTTTTATACAGTTGTTCAGAAACAATGTAAAGTTTACATAAATAAAAAACAATAAAAAAACGTGGTAGGCACACCATATATTGATTTGTAACGTAGTGGTTCAATGTTTACTAAAATTGAAGACGTTAATGATGATGATTTGAATATATATTTTTCTTTCCTATGCTTTGTTTAATTATCAGATCCAGAAAAGCAACGAAAACGTTTTCTTTGATCAAATATAAGATACATCAAGTCTATTGATAACATATCTAAAGGTGCTAAAATCTCATTCAGAGAGAGAGAGAGAGAGAGAGAGAGAGAGAGAGAGAGAGAGAGAGAGAGAGAGAGAGAGAAAGAAAAGAGATATATGAGAACACAATAGAAAAGTTGACGGTTCTAAAACTGCCAACTTTATCTTGAGAAGATTTTATATACCATTCGTTATTCTGTTTATTCTCTAGACAGCTTCACCTGAGTTGAGTACGTAATGTTGTATATTAAATCCTTGTTGTTTACTTTGCTAACCATTTTAAGAAAAATACACCCTCCTATTTTACTAGCAAAATAAAGCACATAAACTCTCCATTAATTGTGGGTTTTTATTTTTTTTGTTGTTTGTTTTTTTTTTTGCTAAAACCCTTCGAGTACGGTCAATGCTTCATCATCCTGTTGTATTGTTAGGCAATGCCTGTACATACAGAGTGACGTCATCCGCTGAGATGTGTTAAGTGTGTTACTCAATTGTTTTGTTACTTCGTTCTAGTTTCAAAGTCAAACGATTCTTTTAATGATCGTCACGTCGAAAAAAATAACACGTATACATCATAATCAACACACCCAATTATTTCCACTGACATACATAGAGCTAAGAATGTTAACATGAATTTAATCACTGAATTCCTACTTGCTGTAAGTTGGTTGTGCGACCATTAGAAACTAGAAATGTAACTTTGCAATAGAATTAAGAGTTAACGAGCTCTTTTAAAAAATAGTGTTCATATATTTTTATTTTTTTATTTTTGGTGTGTGTGGGGGGGGGGGCTTCTTTTTAAACCTTAAGTGATTAAACAAAATGAGATCTTTATGACACTTTATGACAGATTATATATATATACTACTTTACGCCTATGCAGGTGAAATAATACAAATAATAATAATAATAGTAATAATAATAATAATAATGATAATAAAAATAATAAAAATAAATAGGTGTCCTGCAGTGATAGTGGTTGTATGGGATGTCTAATGGAAACGATCCAGATAAAATGAAACCTAACCTAAGTGCCAAAGAACATAAAGTCTAAGCACAGGTCAATGTTACCCTTCTGACGACGCCTGCAACGATTGAAAGGCTCAGTGATATACACAATGTAATCAACAACATGAACAAGATCATAACAACCGTAAACCTAAATGTTTTTCGTTCCTTTTGAAGAGAGAGAAAGAGTAATTACCTGCAATATATTTCATTTTTACGAAAACAAAAAACGGCATCAACAAAATTATCCAGAACATTTCAAACACAGGGTGATCTAAATCTGAGAAACACCATCATTAAAGAATGGAAATATGTGGTAAGTTATATTATGCGATCTTTCTTGGATCTGTAAACTTCCGTTTTAAGGTGATAGTAGTTTCTAATCGTGTTGAAAAATGAATGAAATAAACAGTGATTGAAAGTAAAGTAGTATAACATACATAATAGAAACTATAAAATTTATTCAAAAGGTAAAGTTTAAAAACCTACAAAAACATTTCTTTAAAACATTATAATAGTGAATACGGTAAACAGTGGAGCGATAGAATAAGGATTATCACAAAAAGTGGAGTCAAGAAAATAATACTATTAAATAAAAATTGTAGAGAAGAGTTTGATACAGTTGTTCAGAAACAAAGTAAAATTTGAAGGAAAAAAAACCAATCAAAAAACATGGTAGGCACACCATTCATTAATTTAACCGTACTGGTTGAATTTTTACTGAACTTCAAGACGTTAATGATGATGATTTGGATATAGAATCCTTTTTTCCTTTGCTTCTTTTGAATTATATGATCCAAAACAACACAGAAAACGTTTCGTTGATCAAATACAAGATCCATCAAGACCAGTGTTAACATATATAATGGTGAAAAAATGAGAGAGAGAGAGAGAGAGAGAGAGAGAGAGAGAGAGAGAGAGAGAGAGAGAGAGAGAGAGAGAATGAGAGAAAAAAGAGATATATGGGAACACAATATAAAAGTTAACGGTTCTAAAACTGCCAATTTTATATTGAGGAGATTTTATATACCATTCGTTCTTCTTTTTCCTCGCTGGACAGCTTTACTACGTAATAGACAGACACTCAAGTTAAAATAAGAGGTGAAAGAATTGATAAACAAAACTCATCACTTACAAAATATTCGGTACACATCACGAAGTGTGGACACAAAAGTATTTAATTAGCTTTGTTTTTGGTTTCTGTTTCCTCTTCTGGTTTATTAAAATGAATATGCTTGAATGTTACGAAACTAACACTTAGGGCAGGTAAGGTAAATTACATAACTCCTGTAAATATCTAATACAATTTAAGTTCATTTACTCTGTAATGTATTGAAAGCATCAATAGGTAGAAAGTTGCTAATCAAAGGTGTGGATGCTAATATAATAGCATCTGACAATGGGTTGAATATTTGTGCTGATCTTGCGTTGGCAAATATTTGACATGATTTCTTGATTTGTTTTTCATATATTTTTCCAGCTCCTTAAAGTTAAAGTTGCACCACTTATATCTTTGCATGCTCCAGCTGGCATTAAAACCTATTCCGTTTATTGTTGATAAAACCAGGTGTATCATGTCACTGGGCGAAAGTAATTTTGATAATGAAGGTAAGGTCCATTCTTATCAATGTATTTGATAAGTAAAGCTAACTCAGATATAATCAATATATGACCATTTTGTGTTACTGACACAAAATTTCTCACAGAGTTTCTAAAATCGTTCTTGTACAAGAGGCGCCTGATCTTTGTACTGTTTTTCCTTTGTTGATATTTCGCTTTGGGATTTATGATCTCTCCTTTTAGGGGGACATTAGCGGGATGATAAACATCACTCCTATTGATTGTCACTGCGTAAGTTTATCTTGACATTCTCCAGTATATTATTTTTTGATGTTCCCAAACCCCAAACAATTCATCCGTAATTTAATATTGGCACGAGCAATTTGGCTTAGAATCAAACTTTGTTTAACAGAGCGAGTAATGTAGTATATTTGTTAATTGTCAAAGATTTTTGCCTAACTTACAAATTGCCCTCTAAGCACATGCTGATACGTGTTTCTATAAAATATCTTCCATTTTTATAAACAATATCAACATAAGAAGAAGCAAAATGAAGGATTCAAGTTCGTAATGCCAGACTTCAATCCATATAATTAACATGTTTGTTTATGCATGTTTAAAAGTAGTGGATTTAGAAAGCTTAAATCCTGCAACACAAATCTGTATATTGTTATCTCCCCAGTGTTAAAAGATTGTCAAACATTACAGATGCAGAATTGCAAAATAAGCAAACAAACTATTCAATAACATTGTTAAAAAGGATTTTATTTACTATACTATACAAATGGGTTACCAATGGCTTGTGTGTTGTCATTAAACTCCTAAATATATGTGGATTGTTGAATATTTGTGTCCATATAATGTCAAAATAGCGATATCTGTGTATGGACAGATATAAAACAAGCAAGTGGGTCCATTCACACCATCTATATGTCCAATCAACGGTATTGGATCCTATAAAGGTAGGTAATGTCCTTTGGCCCAAACGTACATATTTTTCTTGGCTGAAACATGACAATCCTTCCAATTTATGATGTTGCTCCTATAACGTTGTGAGAGTCTAAAATGTGAACAGGGTGGAAAGCTACGGCCAACATCAGAAAATATAGCCTAATGTCACACACTGCACATCTGGGCTCAGCTCCCTGGTACAAAGTAATGTAAATAAAGGCGTTCATTTCCATAGAAAAAACTAGGGAACAAAGTTACAATTCTATGTTCATATTCCTCTGCTCAGAGTATGTTAATTTATTCCAATTGTTCGAATCAAAATTCCAACCTGAAGTCAATCTGACCTTCTACGCACCCCCCCTTCCAAACACACACAACCCCAACATACACACACCTGACTTGAGTACGTAATGTTGTATATTAAATCCTTGTTGCTTACTTTGCGAACAAGCTTAAGAAAAATATTATTGCAATAACACCCTCCTATTTTACTAGCGAAATAAAGCACATATGCTCTCCATTAATTGTGGGGTTTTATTTTTGTTGTTGTTTGTTTTCTTTGGCTAAAACCCTTCGAGTGCGGTCAATGCTTCATCATCCTGTTGTATCCTTAGGCAATGCCTGTACGTACAGAGTGGCGTCATCCGCTGAGATGTGTTAAGTGTGTTACTCAATTGTTTTGTTATTTCGTTCTAGTTTCAAAGTCAAACGATTCTTTTATTGATCGTCACGTCGAATAAAATACCACGTATACATCATAATCAACACACCCAATTATTTCCACTGACATACATTGAGCGAAGAATGTTAACATGAATTTAATCACTGAATTCCTACTTGCTGTAACTTGGTTGTGCGACTATTAGAAACTAGAAATGTAACTTTACAATAGAATTAAGAGTTAACGAGCTCTTTTTAAAAAAAATTTCATATATTTTTATTATTTTATTTTTGGTGCGGGGGGGGGGGGGGTGTTTTTCCTTTTAAACCTGAAGTGATTAAACAAAATGAGATCTTTATGACACGTTATGACAGATTATATATGTACTACTTTACGCCTATGCAGGTGAAATAATACAAATAATAATAATAATAATAATAATAATAATAATAACAGATCGAGTATGTAGTATATTTGTTAATTGTATAAGATGTTTGCCTAACTTACAAATTGCCCTCTAAGCACATGTTGATACGTGTTTCTATAAAAGATCTTCCATTTTTATAAACAATATCAATATAAGAAGAAGCAAAATGAAGGATTGAAGTTCGTAATGCCAGACTTCAATCCATATAATTAACATGTTTGTTTTTGCATATTGAAAAGTAGTGGATTTAGAAAACTTAAATCCTGCAACACAAATCTGTATATTGTTATCTCCCCAGTGTTAAAAAATTGTCAAACATTACAGATGCAGAATTGCAAAATAAGCAAACAAACTATTCAATAACATTGTTCAAAAGGATTTTATTTACTATACTATACAAATGGGTTACCAATGGATTCTGTGTTGTCATTAAACTCCTAAATATATGTGGATTGTTGAATATTTGTGTCCATATAATGTCAAAATAGCGATCTCTGTGTATGGACAGATATAAAACAAGCAAGTGGGTCCATTCGCACCATCTATATGTCCAATCAACGGTATTGGATCCTATAAAGGTAGGTAATGTCCTTTGGCCCAAACGTACATATTTTTCTTGGCTGAAACATGACAATCCTTCCAATTTATGATGTTGCTCCTATAACGTTGTGAGAGTCTAAAATGTGAGCAGGGTGGAAAGCTACGGCCAACATCAGAAAATATAGCCTAATGTCACACACTGCACATCTGGGCTCAGCTCCCTGGTACAAAGTAATATAAATAAAGGCGTTCATTTCCATAGAAAAAACTAGGGAACAAAGTTACAATTCTATGTTCATATTCCTCTGCTCAGAGTATGTTAATTTATTCCAATTGTTCGAATCAAAATTCCAACCTGAAGTCAATCTGACCTTCTACGCACCCCCCCCCCTTCCAAACACACACAACCCCAACATACACACACCTGACTTGAGTACGTAATGTTGTATATTAAATCCTTGTTGCTTACTTTGCGAACAAGCTTAAGAAAAATATTATTGCAATAACAGCCTCCTATTTTACTAGCGAAATAAAGCACATATGCTCTCCATTAATTGTGGGGTTTTATTTTTGTTGTTGTTTGTTTTCTTTGGCTAAAACCCTTCGAGTGCGGTCAATGCTTCATCATCCTGTTGTATCCTTAGGCAATGCCTGTACGTACAGAGTGGCGTCATCCGCTGAGATGTGTTAAGTGTGTTACTCAATTGTTTTGTTATTTCGTTCTAGTTTCAAAGTCAAACGATTCTTTTATTGATCGTCACGCCGAATAAAATACCACGTATACATCATAATCAACACACCCAATTATTTCCACTGACATACATTGAGCGAAGAATGTTAACATGAATTTAATCACTGAATTCCTACTTGCTGTAAGTTGGTTGTGCGACTATTAGAAACTAGAAATGTAACTTTACAATAGAATTAAGAGTTAACGAGCTCTTTTAAAAAAAAATTCATATATTTTTATTTTTTTATTTTTGGTGCGGGGGGGGGGGGGTGTTTTTCCTTTTAAACCTGAAGTGATTAAACAAAATGAGATCTTTATGACACGTTATGACAGATTATATATGTACTACTTTACGCCTATGCAGGTGAAATAATACAAATAATAATAATAATAATAATAATAATAATAACAGATCGAGTATGTAGTATATTTGTTAATTGTATAAGATGTTTGCCTAACTTACAAATTGCCCTCTAAGCACATGTTGATACGTGTTTCTATAAAAGATCTTCCATTTTTATAAACAATATCAATATAAGAAGAAGCAAAATGAAGGATTGAAGTTCGTAATGCCAGACTTCAATCCATATAATTAACATGTTTGTTTATGCATATTGAAAAGTAGTGGATTTAGAAAACTTAAATCCTGCAACACAAATCTGTATATTGTTATCTCCCCAGTGTTAAAAAATTGTCAAACATTACAGATGCAGAATTGCAAAATAAGCAAACAAACTATTCAATAACATTGTTCAAAAGGATTTTATTTACTATACTATACAAATGGGTTACCAATGGATTCTGTGTTGTCATTAAACTCCTAAATATATGTGGATTGTTGAATATTTGTGTCCATATAATGTCAAAATAGCGATCTCTGTGTATGGACAGATATAAAACAAGCAAGTGGGTCCATTCGCACCATCTATATGTCCAATCAACGGTATTGGATCCTATAAAGGTAGGTAATGTCCTTTGGCCCAAACGTACATATTTTTCTTGGCTGAAACATGACAATCCTTCCAATTTATGATGTTGCTCCTATAACGTTGTGAGAGTCTAAAATGTGAGCAGGGTGGAAAGCTACGGCCAACATCAGAAAATATAGCCTAATGTCACACACTGCACATCTGGGCTCAGCTCCCTGGTACAAAGTAATGTAAATAAAGGCGTTCATTTCCATAGAAAAAACTAGGGAACAAAGTTACAATTCTATGTTCATATTCCTCTGCTCAGAGTATGTTAATTTATTCCAATTGTTCGAATCAAAATTCCAACCTGAAGTCAATCTGACCTTCTACGCACCCCCCCCCCTTCCAAACACACACAACCCCAACATACACACACCTGACTTGAGTACGTAATGTTGTATATTAAATCCTTGTTGCTTACTTTGCGAACAAGCTTAAGAAAAATATTATTGCAATAACAGCCTCCTATTTTACTAGCGAAATAAAGCACATATGCTCTCCATTAATTGTGGGGTTTTATTTTTTTTGTTGTTTGTTTTCTTTGGCTAAAACCCTTCGAGTGCGGTCAATGCTTCATCATCCTGTTGTATCCTTAGGCAATGCCTGTACGTACAGAGTGGCGTCATCCGCTGAGATGTGTTAAGTGTGTTACTCAATTGTTTTGTTATTTCGTTCTAGTTTCAAAGTCAAACGATTCTTTTATTGATCGTCACGTCGAATAAAATACCACGTATACATCATAATCAACACACCCAATTATTTCCACTGACATACATTGAGCGAAGAATGTTAACATGAATTTAATCACTGAATTCCTACTTGCTGTAAGTTGGTTGTGCGACTATTAGAAACTAGAAATGTAACTTTACAATAGAATTAAGAGTTAACGAGCTCTTTTAAAAAAAAATTTCATATATTTTTATTTTTTTATTTTTGGTGCGGGGGGGGGGGGGGGTTCTTCCTTTTAAACCTGAAGTGATTAAACAAAATGAGATCTTTATGACACGTTATGACAGATTATATATGTACTACTTTACGCCTATGCAGGTGAAATAATACAAATAATAATAATAATAATAATAATAATAATAATAATAACAGATCGAGTATGTAGTATATTTGTTAATTGTATAAGATGTTTGCCTAACTTACAAATTGCCCTCTAAGCACATGTTGATACGTGTTTCTATAAAAGATCTTCCATTTTTATAAACAATATCAATATAAGAAGAAGCAAAATGAAGGATTCAAGTTCGTAATGCCAGACTTCAATCCATATAATTAACATGTTTGTTTATGCATATTGAAAAGTAGTGGATTTAGAAAACTTAAATCCTGCAACACAAATCTGTATATTGTTATCTCCCCAGTGTTAAAAAATTGTCAAACATTACAGATGCAGAATTGCAAAATAAGCAAACAAACTATTCAATAACATTGTTCAAAAGGATTTTATTTACTATACTATACAAATGGGTTACCAATGGATTCTGTGTTGTCATTAAACTCCTAAATATATGTGGATTGTTGAATATTTGTGTCCATATAATGTCAAAATAGCGATCTCTGTGTATGGACAGATATAAAACAAGCAAGTGGGTCCATTCGCACCATCTATATGTCCAATCAATGGTATTGGATCCTATAGAGGTAGGTAAAGTCCTTTGGCCCAAACGTACATATTTTTCTTGGCTGAAACATGACAATCCTTCCAATTTATGATGTTGCTCCTATAACGTTGTGAGAGTCTAAAATGTGAACAGGGTGGAAAGCTACGGCCAACATCAGAAAATATAGCCTAATGTCACACACTGCACATCTGGGCTCAGCTCCCTGGTACAAAGTAATGTAAATAAAGGCGTTCATTTCCATAGAGAAAACTAGGGAACAAAGTTACAATTCTATGTTCATATTCCTCTGCACAGAGTATGTTAATTTATTCCAATTGTTCGAATCAAAATTCCAACCTGAAGTCAATCTGACCTTCTACGCAACCCCCCCGCCCCAAAAAACACACACAACCCCAACATACACACACCTGACTTGAGTACGTAATGTTGTATATTAAATCCTTGTTGTTTACTTTGCGAACAAGCTTAAGAAAAATATCATTGCAATTACACCCTCCTATTTTACTAGCAAAATAAAGCACATAAACTCTCCATTAATTGTGGGGTTTTATTTTTTTTGTTGTTTGTTTTTTTTGGCTAAAACCCTTCGAGTGCGGTCAATGCTTCATCATCCTGTAGTATCCTTAGGCAATGCCTGTACGTACAGAGTGGCGTCATCCGCTGAGATGTGTTAAGTGTGTTACTCAATTGTTTTGTTACTTCGTTCTAGTTTCAAAGTCAAACGATTCTTTTATTGATCGTCACGCCGAATAAAATACCACGTATACATCATAATCAACACACCCAATTATTTCCACTGACATACATTGAGCGAAGAATGTTAACATGAATTTAATCACTGAATTCCTACTTGCTGTAAATTGGTTGTGCGACCATTAGAAACTAGAAATGTAACTTTACAATAGAATTAAGAGTTAACGAGCTCTTTTAAAAAAAAAATTCATATATTTTTATTTTTTTATTTTTGGTGGGGGGCGGTCTTCTTTTTAAACCTTAAGTGATTACACAAAATGAGATCTTTATGACACTTTATGACAGATTATATATGTACTACTTTACGCCTATGCAGGTGAAATAATACAAATAATAATAATAATAATAATAATAACAGATCGAGTATGTAGTATATTTGTTAATTGTATAAGATGTTTGCCTAACTTACAAATTGCCCTCTAAGCACATGTTGATACGTGTTTCTATAAAAGATCTTCCATTTTTATAAACAATATCAATATAAGAAGAAGCAAAATGAAGTATTCAAGTTCGTAATGTCAGACTTCAATCCATATAATTAACATGTTTGTTTATGCATATTGAAAAGTAGTGGATTTAGAAAACTTAAATCCTGCAACACAAATCTGTATATTGTTATCTCCCCAGTGTTAAAAGATTGTCAAACATTACAGATGCAGAACTGCAAAATAAGCAAACAAACTGTTCAATAACATTGTTCAAAAGGATTTTATTTACTATACTATACAAATGGGTTACCAATGGATTCTGTGTTGTCATTAAACTCCTAAATATATGTGGATTGTTGAATATTTGTGTCCATATAATGTCAAAATAGCGATATCTGTGTATGGACAGATATAAAACAAGCAAGTGGGTCCATTCGCACCATCTATATGTCCAATCAATGGTATTGTATCCTATAAAGGTAGGTAAGTCCTTTGGCCCAAACGTACATATTTTTCTTGGCTGAAACATGACAATCCTTCCAATTTATGATGTTGCTCCAATAACGTTGTGAGAGCCTAAAATGTGAACAGGGTGGAAAGCTACGGCCAACATCAGAAAATATAGAATAATGTCACACACTGCACATCTGGGCTCAGCTCCCTGGTACAAAGTAATGTAAATAAAGGCGTTCATTTCCATAGAAAAAAACTAGGGAACAAAGTTACAATTCTATGTTCATATTCCTCTGCACAGATTATGTTAATTTATTCCAATTGTTCGAATCAAAATTCCAACCTGAAGTCAATCTGACCTTCTAGGCACCCCCCCCCAAAAAGAAAAAACACACAACCCCAACATACACACACCTGAGTTGAGTACGTAATGTTGTATATTAAATCCTTGTTGTTTACTTTGCGAACAAGCTTAAGAAAAATATTATTGCAATTACACCCTCCTATTTTACTAGCGAAATAAAGCACATAAACTCTCCATTAATTGTGGGGTTTTATTTTTTTTGTTGTTTGTTTTTTTTGGCTAAAACCCTTCGAGTACGGTCAATGCTTCATCATCATGTTGTATCCTTAGGCAATGTCTGTACGTACAGAGTGACGTCATCCGCTGAGATGTGTTAAGAGTGTTACTCAATTGTTTTGTTATTTCGTTCTAGTTTCAAAGTCAAACGATTCTTTTAATGATCGTCACGCCGAATAAAATACCACGTATACATCATAATCAACACACCCAATTATTTCCACTGACATACATTGAGCGAAGAATGTTAACATGAATTTAATCACTGAATTCCTACTTGCTGTAAATTGGTTGTGCGACCATTAGAAACTAGAAATGTAACTTCACAATAGAATTAAGAGTTAACGAGCTCTTTTAAAAAAAAAATTCATATATTTTTATTTTTTTATTTTTGGTGGGGGGGGGGGTCTTCTTTTTAAACCTTAAGTGATTAAACAAAATGAGATCTTTATGACACTTTATGACAGATTATATATGTACTACTTTACGCCTATGCAGGTGAAATAATACAAATAATAATAATAATAATAATAATAATAATAATAATAATAATAATAATAATAATAACAGATCGAGTATGTAGTATATTTGTTAATTGTATAAGATGTTTGCCTAACTTACAAATTGCCCTCTAAGCACATGTTGATACGTGTTTCTATAAAAGATCTTCCATTTTT
Source organism: Margaritifera margaritifera (assembly GCA_029931535.1). NCBI lineage: Eukaryota > Metazoa > Mollusca > Bivalvia > Unionida > Margaritiferidae > Margaritifera > Margaritifera margaritifera. The sequence goes on along the minus strand of JAQPZY010001661.1, from coordinate 1,824,636 downwards.
ATAAACAATATCAATATAAGAAGAAGCAAAATGAAGGATTGAAGTTCGTAATGCCAGACTTCAATCCATATAATTAACATGTTTGTTTATGCGTATTGAAAAGTAGTGGATTTAGAAAACTTAAATCCTGCAACACAAATCTGTATATTGTTATCTCCCCAGTGTTAAAAAATTGTCAAACATTACAGATGCAGAATTGCAAAATAAGCAAACAAACTATTCAATAACATTGCTCAAAAGGATTTTATTTACTATACTATACAAATGGGTTACCAATGGATTCTGTGTTGTCATTAAACTCCTAAATATATGTGGATTGTTGAATATTTGTGTCCATATAATGTCAAAATAGCGATCTCTGTGTATGGACAGATATAACACAAGCAAGTGGGTTCATTCGCACCATCTATATGTCCAATCAACGGTATTGGATCCTATAAAGGTAGGTAAAGTCCTTTGGCCCAAACGTACATATTTTTCTTGGCTGAAACATGACAATCCTTCCAATTTATGATGTTGCTCCTATAACGTTGTGAGAGTCTAAAATGTGAACAGGGTGGAAAGCTACGGCCAACATCAGAAAATATAGCCTAATGTCACACACTGCACATCTGGGCTCAGCTCCCTGGTACAAAGTAATGTAAATAAAGGCGTTCATTTCCATAGAAAAAAACTAGGGAACAAAGTTACAATTCTATGTTCATATTCCTCTGCACAGATTATGTTAATTTATTCCAATTGTTCGAATCAAAATTCCAACCTGAAGTCAATCTGACCTTCTAGGCACCCCCCCCCCCCAAAAGAAAAAACACACAACCCCAACATACACACACCTGACTTGAGTACGTAATGTTGTATATTAAATCCTTGTTGTTTACTTTGCGAACAAGCTTAAGAAAAATATTATTGCAATTACACCCTCCTATTTTACTAGCGAAATAAAGCACATAAACTCTCCATTAATTGTAGGGTTTTATTTTTTTTGTTGTTTGTTTTTTTTGGCTAAAACCCTTCGAGTACGGTCAATGCTTCATCATCCTGTTGTATCCTTAGGCAATGTCTGTACGTACAGAGTGACGTCATCCGCTGAGATGTGTTAAGAGTGTTACTCAATTGTTTTGTTATTTCGTTCTAGTTTCAAAGTCAAACGATTCTTTTAATGATCGTCACGCCGAATAAAATACCACGTATACATCATAATCAACACACCCAATTATTTCCACTGACATACATTGAGCGAAGAATGTTAACATGAATTTAATCACTGAATTCCTACTTGCTGTAAATTGGTTGTGCGACCATTAGAAACTAGAAATGTAACTTCACAATAGAATTAAGAGTTAACGAGCTCTTTTAAAAAAAAAATTCATATATTTTTATTTTTTTATTTTTGGTGGGGGGGGGGTCTTCTTTTTAAACCTTAAGTGATTAAACAAAATGAGATCTTTATGACACTTTATGACAGATTATATATGTACTACTTTACGCCTATGCAGGTGAAATAAAACAAATAATAATAATAATAATAATAATAATAACAGATCGAGTATGTAGTATATTTGTTAATTGTATAAGATGTTTGCCTAACTTACAAATTGCCCTCTAAGCACATGTTGATACGTGTTTCTATAAAAGATCTTCCATTTTTATAAACAATATCAATATAAGAAGAAGCAAAATGAAGGATTCAAGTTAGTAATGCCAGACTTCAATCCATATAATTAACATGTTTGTTTATGCATATTGAAAAGTAGTGGATTTAGAAAACTTAAATCCTGCAACACAAATCTATATATTGTTATCTCCCCAGTGTTAAAAGATTGTCAAACATTACAGATGCAGAATTGCAAAATAAGCAAACAAACTGTTCAATAACATTGTTCAAAAGGATTTTATTTACTATACTATACAAATGGGTTACCAATGGATTCTGTGTTGTCATTAAACTCCTAAATATATGTGGATTGTTGAATATTTGTGTCCATATAATGTCAAAATAGCGATATCTGTGTATGGACAGATATAAAACAAGCAAGTGGGTCCATTCACACCATCTATATGTCCAATCAACGGTATTGGATCCTATAAAGGTAGGTAATGTCCTTTGGCCCAAACGTACATATTTTTCTTGGCTGAAACATGACAATCCTTCCAATTTATGATGTTGCTCCTATAACGTTGTGAGAGTCTAAAATGTGAACAGGGTGGAAAGCTACGGCCAACATCAGAAAATATAGCCTAATGTCACACACTGTACATCTGGGCTCAGCTCCCTGGTACAAAGTAATATAAATAAAGGCGTTCATTTCCATAGAAAAAACTAGGGAACAAAGTTACAATTCTATGTTCATATTCCTCTGCTCAGAGTATGTTAATTTATTCCAATTGTTCGAATCAAAATTCCAACCTGAAGTCAATCTGACCTTCTACGCACCCCCCCCCTTCCAAACACACACAACCCCAGAATACACACACCTGACTTGAGTACGTAATGTTGTATATTAAATCCTTGTTGCTTACTTTGCGAACAAGCTTAAGAAAAATATTATTGCAATAACACCCTCCTATTTTACTAGCGAAATAAAGCACATATGCTCTCCATTAATTGTGGGGTTTTATTTTTTTTGTTGTTTGTTTTCTTTGGCTAAAACCCTTCGAGTGCGGTCAATGCTTCATCATCCTGTTGTATCCTTAGGCAATGCCTGTACGTACAGAGTGGCGTCATCCGCTGAGATGTGTTAAGTGTGTTACTCAATTGTTTTGTTACTTCGTTCTAGTTTCAAAGTCAAACGATTCTTTTATTGATCGTCACGCCGAATAAAATACCACGTATACATCATAATCAACACACCCAATTATTTCCACTGACATACATTGAGCGAAGAATGTTAACATGAATTTAATCACTGAATTCCTACTTGCTGTAAGTTGGTTGTGCGACTATTAGAAACTAGAAATGTAACTTTACAATAGAATTAAGAGTTAACGAGCTCTTTTAAAAAAAAATTTCATATATTTTTATTTTTTTATTTTTGGTGCGGGGGGGGGGGGGTTCTTCCTTTTAAACCTGAAGTGATTAAACAAAATGAGATCTTTATGACACGTTATGACAGATTATATATGTACTACTTTACGCCTATGCAGGTGAAATAATACAAATAATAATAATAATAATAATAATAATAATAATAATAACAGATCGAGTATGTAGTATATTTGTTAATTGTATAAGATGTTTGCCTAACTTACAAATTGCCCTCTAAGCACATGTTGATACGTGTTTCTATAAAAGATCTTCCATTTTTATAAACAATATCAATATAAGAAGAAGCAAAATGAAGGATTCAAGTTAGTAATGCCAGACTTCAATCCATATAATTAACATGTTTGTTTATGCATATTGAAAAGTAGTGGATTTAGAAAACTTAAATCCTGCAACACAAATCTGTATATTGTTATCTCCCCAGTGTTAAAAAATTGTCAAACATTACAGATGCAGAATTGCAAAATAAGCAAACAAACTATTCAATAACATTGTTCAAAAGGATTTTATTTACTATACTATACAAATGGGTTACCAATGGATTCTGTGTTGTCATTAAACTCCTAAATATATGTGGATTGTTGAATATTTGTGTCCATATAATGTCAAAATAGCAATCTCTGTGTATGGACAGATATAACACAAGCAAGTGGGTCCATTCGCACCATCTATATGTCCAATCAACGGTATTGGATCCTATAAAGGTAGGTAAAGTCCTTTGGCCCAAACGTACATATTTTTCTTGGCTGAAACATGACAATCCTTCCAATTTATGATGTTGCTCCTATAACGTTGTGAGAGTCTAAAATGTGAACAGGGTGGAAAGCTACGGCCAACATCAGAAAATATAGCCTAATGTCACACACTGCACATCTGGGCTCAGCTCCCTGGTACAAAGTAATGTAAATAAAGGCGTTCATTTCCATAGAAAAAAACTAGGGAACAAAGTTACAATTCTATGTTCATATTCCTCTGCACAGATTATGTTAATTTATTCCAATTGTTCGAATCAAAATTCCAACCTGAAGTCAATCTGACCTTCTAGGCACCCCCCCCCAAAAAAAGAAAAAACACACAACCCCAACATACACACACCTGAGTTGAGTACGTAATGTTGTATATTAAATCCTTGTTGTTTACTTTGCGAACAAGCTTAAGAAAAATATTATTGCAATTACACCCTCCTATTTTACTAGCGAAATAAAGCACATAAACTCTCCATTAATTGTGGGGTTTTATTTTTTTTGTTGTTTGTTTTTTTTGGCTAAAACCCTTCGAGTACGGTCAATGCTTCATCATCCTGTTGTATCCTTAGGCAATGTCTGTACGTACAGAGTGACGTCATCCGCTGAGATGTGTTAAGAGTGTTACTCAATTGTTTTGTTATTTCGTTCTAGTTTCAAAGTCAAACGATTCTTTTAATGATCGTCACGCCGAATAAAATACCACGTATACATCATAATCAACACACCCAATTATTTCCACTGACATACATTGAGCGAAGAATGTTAACATGAATTTAATCACTGAATTCCTACTTGCTGTAAATTGGTTGTGCGACCATTAGAAACTAGAAATGTAACTTCACAATAGAATTAAGAGTTAACGAGCTCTTTTAAAAAAAAAATTCATATATTTTTATTTTTTTATTTTTGGTGGGGGGGGGGTCTTCTTTTTAAACCTTAAGTGATTAAACAAAATGAGATCTTTATGACACTTTATAACAGATTATATATGTACTACTTTACGCCTATGCAGGTGAAATAAAACAAATAATAATAATAATAATAATAATAATAATAATAACAGATCGAGTATGTAGTATATTTGTTAATTGTATAAGATGTTTGCCTAACTTACAAATTGCCCTCTAAGCACATGTTGATACGTGTTTCTATAAAAGATCTTCCATTTTTATAAACAATATCAATATAAGAAGAAGCAAAATGAAGGATTCAAGTTAGTAATGCCAGACTTCAATCCATATAATTAACATGTTTGTTTATGCATATTGAAAAGTAGTGGATTTAGAAAACTTAAATCCTGCAACACAAATCTATATATTGTTATCTCCCCAGTGTTAAAAGATTGTCAAACATTACAGATGCAGAATTGCAAAATAAGCAAACAAACTGTTCAATAACATTGTTCAAAAGGATTTTATTTACTATACTATACAAATGGGTTACCAATGGATTCTGTGTTGTCATTAAACTCCTAAATATATGTGGATTGTTGAATATTTGTGTCCATATAATGTCAAAATAGCGATATCTGTGTATGGACAGATATAAAACAAGCAAGTGGGTCCATTCACACCATCTATATGTCCAATCAACGGTATTGGATCCTATAAAGGTAGGTAATGTCCTTTGGCCCAAACGTACATATTTTTCTTGGCTGAAACATGACAATCCTTCCAATTTATGATGTTGCTCCTATAACGTTGTGAGAGTCTAAAATGTGAACAGGGTGGAAAGCTACGGCCAACATCAGAAAATATAGCCTAATGTCACACACTGCACATCTGGGCTCAGCTCCCTGGTACAAAGTAATATAAATAAAGGCGTTCATTTCCATAGAAAAAACTAGGGAACAAAGTTACAATTCTATGTTCATATTCCTCTGCTCAGAGTATGTTAATTTATTCCAATTGTTCGAATCAAAATTCCAACCTGAAGTCAATCTGACCTTCTACGCACCCCCCCCCCTTCCAAACACACACAACCCCAACATACACACACCTGAGTTGAGTACGTAATGTTGTATATTAAATCCTTGTTGTTTACTTTGCGAACAAGCTTAAGAAAAATATTATTGCAATAACACCCTCCTATTTTACTAGCGAAATAAAGCACATATGCTCTCCATTAATTGTGGGGTTTTATTTTTTTTGTTGTTTGTTTTCTTTGGCTAAAACCCTTCGAGTGCGGTCAATGCTTCATCATCCTGTTGTATCCTTAGGCAATGCCTGTACGTACAGAGTGGCGTCATCCGCTGAGATGTGTTAAGTGTGTTACTCAATTGTTTTGTTACTTCGTTCTAGTTTCAAAGTCAAACGATTCTTTTATTGATCGTCACGCCGAATAAAATACCACGTATACATCATAATCAACACACCCAATTATTTCCACTGACATACATTGAGCGAAGAATGTTAACATGAATTTAATCACTGAATTCCTACTTGCTGTAAGTTGGTTGTGCGACTATTAGAAACTAGAAATGTAACTTTACAATAGAATTAAGAGTTAACGAGCTCTTTTAAAAAAAAATTTCATATATTTTTATTTTTTTATTTTTGGTGCGGGGGGGGGGGGTTCTTCCTTTTAAACCTTAAGTGATTAAACAAAATGAGATCTTTATGACACGTTATGATAGATTATATATGTACTACTTTACGCCTATGCAGGTGAAATAATACAAATAATAATAATAATAATAATAATAATAATAATAATAATAATAATAACAGATCGAGTATGTAGTATATTTGTTAATTGTATAAGATGTTTGCCTAACTTACAAATTGCCCTCTAAGCACATGTTGATACGTGTTTCTATAAAAGATCTTCCATTTTTATAAACAATATCAATATTAGAAGAAGCAAAATGAAGGATTGAAGTTCGTAATGCCAGACTTCAATCCATATAATTAACATGTTTGTTTATGCATATTGAAAAGTAGTGGATTTAGAAAACTTAAATCCTGCAACACAAATCTGTATATTGTTATCTCCCCAGTGTTAAAAAATTGTCAAACATTACAGATGCAGAATTGCAAAATAAGCAAACAAACTATTCAATAACATTGTTCAAAAGGATTTTATTTACTATACTATACAAATGGGTTACCAATGGATTCTGTGTTGTCATTAAACTCCTAAATATATGTGGATTGTTGAATATTTGTGTCCATATAATGTCAAAATAGCGATCTCTGTGTATGGACAGATATAACACAAGCAAGTGGGTCCATTCGCACCATCTATATGTCCAATCAACGGTATTGGATCCTATAAAGGTAGGTAAAGTCCTTTGGCCCAAACGTACATATTTTTCTTGGCTGAAACATGACAATCCTTCCAATTTATGATGTTGCTCCTATAACGTTGTGAGAGTCTAAAATGTGAACAGGGTGGAAAGCTACGGCCAACATCAGAAAATATAGCCTAATGTCACACACTGCACATCTGGGCTCAGCTCCCTGGTACAAAGTAATGTAAATAAAGGCGTTCATTTCCATAGAGAAAACTAGTGAACAAAGTTACAATTCTATGTTCATATTCCTCTGCACAGAGTATGTTAATTTATTCCAATTGTTCGAATCAAAATTCCAACCTGAAGTCAATCTGACCTTCTACGCAACCCCCCCGCCCAAAAAAACACACACAACCCCAACATACACACACCTGAGTTGAGTACGTAATGTTGTATATTAAATCCTTGTTGTTTACTTTGCGAACAAGCTTAAGAAAAATATTATTGCAATTACACCCTCCTATTTTACTAGCGAAATAAAGCACATAAACTCTCCATTAATTGTGGGGTTTTATTTTTTTTGTTGTTTGTTTTTTTTGGCTAAAACCCTTCGAGTACGGTCAATGCTTCATCATCCTGTTGTATCCTTAGGCAATGTCTGTACGTACAGAGTGACGTCATCCGCTGAGATGTGTTAAGAGTGTTACTCAATTGTTTTGTTATTTCGTTCTAGTTTCAAAGTCAAACGATTCTTTTAATGATCGTCACGCCGAATAAAATACCACGTATACATCATAATCAACACACCCAATTATTTCCACTGACATACATTGAGCGAAGAATGTTAACATGAATTTAATCACTGAATTCCTACTTGCTGTAAATTGGTTGTGCGACCATTAGAAACTAGAAATGTAACTTCACAATAGAATTAAGAGTTAACGAGCTCTTTTTAAAAAAAAATTCATATATTTTTATTTTTTTATTTTTGGTGGGGGGGGTCTTCTTTTTAAACCTTAAGTGATTAAACAAAATGAGATTTTTATGACACTTTATGACAGATTATATATGTACTACTTTACGCCTATGCAGGTGAAATAAAACAAATAATAATAATAATAATAATAATAATAATAACAGATCGAGTATGTAGTATATTTGTTAATTGTATAAGATGTTTGCCTAACTTACAAATTGCCCTCTAAGCACATGTTGATACGTGTTTCTATAAAAGATCTTCCATTTTTATAAACAATATCAATATAAGAAGAAGCAAAATGAAGGATTCAAGTTAGTAATGCCAGACTTCAATCCATATAATTAACATGTTTGTTTATGCATATTGAAAAGTAGTGGATTTAGAAAACTTAAATCCTGCAACACAAATCTGTATATTGTTATCTCCCCAGTGTTAAAAGATTGTCATACATTACAGATGCAGAATTGCAAAATAATCAAACAAACTATTCAATAACATTGTTCAAAAGGATTTTATTTACTATACTATACAAATGGGTTACCAATGGATTCTGTGTTGTCATTAAACTCCTAAATATATGTGGATTGTTGAATATTTGTGTCCATATAATGTCAAAATAGCGATATCTGTGTATGGACAGATATAAAACAAGCAAGTGGGTCCATTCACACCATCTATATGTCCAATCAACGGTATTGGATCCTATAAAGGTAGGTAATGTCCTTTGGCCCAAACGTACATATTTTTCTTGGCTGAAACATGACAATCCTTCCAATTTATGATGTTGCTCCTATAACGTTGTGAGAGTCTAAAATGTGAACAGGGTGGAAAGCTACGGCCAACATCAGAAAATATAGCCTAATGTCACACACTGCACATCTGGGCTCAGCTCCCTGGTACAAAGTAATGTAAATAAAGGCGTTCATTTCCATAGAAAAAACTAGGGAACAAAGTTACAATTCTATGTTCATATTCCTCTGCTCAGAGTATGTTAATTTATTCCAATTGTTCGAATCAAAATTCCAACCTGAAGTCAATCTGACCTTCTACGCACCCCCCCTTCCAAACACACACAACCCCAACATACACACACCTGACTTGAGTACGTAATGTTGTATATTAAATCCTTGTTGCTTACTTTGCGAACAAGCTTAAGAAAAATATTATTGCAATAACACCCTCCTATTTTACTAGCGAAATAAAGCACATATGCTCTCCATTAATTGTGGGGTTTTATTTTTTTTGTTGTTTGTTTTCTTTGGCTAAAACCCTTCGAGTGCGGTCAATGCTTCATCATCCTGTTGTATCCTTAGGCAATGCCTGTACGTACAGAGTGGCGTCATCCGCTGAGATGTGTTAAGTGTGTTACTCAATTGTTTTGTTACTTCGTTCTAGTTTCAAAGTCAAACGATTCTTTTATTGATCGTCACGCCGAATAAAATACCACGTATACATCATAATCAACACACCCAATTATTTCCACTGACATACATTGAGCGAAGAATGTTAACATGAATTTAATCACTGAATTCCTACTTGCTGTAAGTTGGTTGTGCGACTATTAGAAACTAGAAATGTAACTTTACAATAGAATTAAGAGTTAACGAGCTCTTTTAAAAAAAAATTTCATATATTTTTATTTTTTTATATTTGGTGCGGGGGGGGGGGGTTCTTCCTTTTAAACCTGAAGTGATTAAACAAAATGAGATCTTTATGACACGTTATGACAGATTATATATGTACTACTTTACGCCTATGCAGGTGAAATAATACAAATAATAATAATAATAATAATAATAATAATAATAATAATAATAACAGATCGAGTATGTAGTATATTTGTTAATTGTATAAGATGTTTGCCTAACTTACAAATTGCCCTCTAAGCACATGTTGATACGTGTTTCTATAAAAGATCTTCCATTTTTATAAACAATATCAATATAAGAAGAAGCAAAATGAAGGATTCAAGTTCGTAATGCCAGACTTCAATCCATATAATTAACATGTTTGTTTATGCATATTGAAAAGTAGTGGATTTAGAAAACTTAAATCCTGCAACACAAATCTGTATATTGTTATCTCCCCAGTGTTAAAAAATTGTCAAACATTACAGATGCAGAATTGCAAAATAAGCAAACAAACTATTCAATAACATTGTTCAAAAGGATTTTATTTACTATACTATACAAATGGGTTACCAATGGATTCTGTGTTGTCATTAAACTCCTAAATATATGTGGATTGTTGAATATTTGTGTCCATATAATGTCAAAATAGCGATCTCTGTGTATGGACAGATATAACACAAGCAAGTGGGTCCATTCGCACCATCTATATGTCCAATCAACGGTATTGGATCCTATAAAGGTAGGTAAAGTCCTTTGGCCCAAACGTACATATTTTTCTTGGCTGAAACATGACAATCCTTCCAATTTATGATGTTGCTCCTATAACGTTGTGAGAGTCTAAAATGTGAACAGGGTGGAAAGCTACGGCCAACATCAGAAAATATAGCCTAATGTCACACACTGCACATCTGGGCTCAGCTCCCTGGTACAAAGTAATGTAAATAAAGGCGTTCATTTCCATAGAAAAAAACTAGGGAACAAAGTTACAATTCTATGTTCATATTCCTCTGCACAGATTATGTTAATTTATTCCAATTGTTCGAATCAAAATTCCAACCTGAAGTCAATCTGACCTTCTAGGCACCCCCCCCCCAAAAAAAAAGAAAAAACACACAACCCCAACATACACACACCTGAGTTGAGTACGTAATGTTGTATATTAAATCCTTGTTGTTTACTTTGCGAACAAGCTTAAGAAAAATATTATTGCAATTACACCCTCCTATTTTACTAGCGAAATAAAGCACATAAACTCTCCATTAATTGTGGGGTTTTATTTTTTTTGTTGTTTGTTTTTTTTGGCTAAAACCCTTCGAGTACGGTCAATGCTTCATCATCCTGTTGTATCCTTAGGCAATGCCTGTACGTACAGAGTGGCGTCATCCGCTGAGATGTGTTAAGAGTGTTACTCAATTGTTTTGTTATTTCGTTCTAGTTTCAAAGTCAAACGATTCTTTTAATGATCGTCACGCCGAATAAAATACCACGTATACATCATAATCAACACACCCAATTATTTCCACTGACATACATTGAGCGAAGAATGTTAACATTAATTTAATCACTGAATTCCTACTTGCTGTAAATTGGTTGTGCGACCATTAGAAACTAGAAATGTAACTTCACAATAGAATTAAGAGTTAACGAGCTCTTTTAAAAAAAAAATTCATATATTTTTATTTTTTTATTTTTGGTGGGGGGGGGGGTCTTCTTTTTAAACCTTAAGTGATTAAACAAAATGAGATCTTTATGACACTTTATGACAGATTATATATGTACTACTTTACGCCTATGCAGGTGAAATTAAACAAATAATAATAATAATAATAATAATAATAACAGATCGAGTATGTAGTATATTTGTTAATTGTATAAGATGTTTGCCTAACTTACAAATTGCCCTCTAAGCACATGTTGATACGTGTTTCTATAAAAGATCTTCCATTTTTATAAACAATATCAATATAAGAAGAAGCAAAATGAAGGATTCAAGTTAGTAATGCCAGACTTCAATCCATATAATTAACATGTTTGTTTATGCATATTGAAAAGTAGTGGATTTAGAAAACTTAAATCCTGCAACACAAATCTGTATATTGTTATCTCCCCAGTGTTAAAAGATTGTCAAACATTACAGATGCAGAATTGCAAAATAAGCAAACAAACTATTCAATAACATTGTTCAAAAGGATTTTATTTACTATACTATACAAATGGGATACCAATGGATTCTGTGTTGTCATTAAACTCCTAAATATATGTGGATTGTTGAATATTTGTGTCCATATAATGTCAAAATAGCGATATCTGTGTATGGACAGATATAACACAAGCAAGTGGGTCCATTCGCACCATCTATATGTCCAATCAATGGTATTGGATCTTATAAAGGTAGGTAAAGTCCTTTGGCCCAAACGTACATATTTTTCTTGGCTGAAACATGACAGTCCTTCCAATTTATGATGTTGCTCCAATAACGTTGTGAGAGTCTAAAATGTGAACAGGGTGGAAAGCTACGGCCAACATCAGAAAATATAGAATAATGTCACACACTGCACATCTGGGCTCAGCTCCCTGGTACAAAGTATTGTAAATAAAGGCGTTCATTTCCATAGAAAAAAACTAGTGAACAAAGTTACAATTCTATGTTCATATTCCTCTGCACAGATTATGTTAATTTATTCCAATTGTTCGGATCAAAATTTCGACCTGAAGTCAATCTGACCTTCTACGCACCCCCCCCCAAAAAAAAAAAAAAAACCACACACAACCCCAACATACACACACCTGAGTTGAGTACGTTATGTTGTATATTAAATCCTTGTTGTTTACTTTGCGAACAAGCTTAAGAAAAATATTATTGCAATTACACCCTCCTATTTTACTAGCGAAATAAAGCACTTAAACTCTCCATTAATTGTGGGGTTTTAATTTTGTTGTTGTTTGTTTTTTTTGGCTAAAACCCTTCGAGTGCGGTCAATGCTTCATCATCCTGTTGTATCCTTAGGCAATGCCCGTACATACAGAATGACGTCATCCGCTGAGATGTGTTAAGTGTGTTACTCAATTGTTTTGTTACTTCGTTCTAGTTTCAAAGTCAAACGATTCTTTTAATGATCGTCACGTCGAATAAAATACCACGTATACATCATTATCAACACGCCCAATTATTTTCATTGAAATACATTGAGTTAAGAATGTTAACATGAATTTAATCACTGAATTCCTACTTGCTGTAAGTTGATTGTGCGACCATTAGAAACTAGAAATGTAAGTTTACAATAGAATTAAGAGTTTAACGAGCTCTTTTAAAAAAAGTTTTTTTATATATTTTTATTTTTTATTTTTGGTGGTGGTGGTGGGGGGGGGCGCTTCTTTTTAAACCTTAAGTGATTAAACAAAAGGAGATCTTTATGACACTTTATGACAGATTATATATATACTACTTTACGCCTACGCAGGTGAAATAATACAAATAATAATAAAAATAATAATACTACTACTACTATAATAATATTAATAATAATAATACTTCTACTACTACTACTACTAATAATTATAATAATAATAATAATAATAATAATAATAATAATAATAATAATAATAATAATAATAATAATAATAAATGCGTGTCCTGCAGTGATAACGGTTGTATGGGATGTCTAATGGAAACGATCCAGATAAAATGAAACCTAACCTAAGTGCCAAAGAACATAAAGTCTAAGCAGAGGCCAATGGTACCCTTCTGACGACGCCTGCAACGATTGAAAGGCTCGATCAAAATTCCAACCTGAAGTCAAACTGACTTTCTACGCACCCCCCCCCCCCCCAACACACAACCCCAACATACACACACCTGGGTTGAGTAAGTAATGTTGTATATTAAATCCCTGTTGTTTACCTTGCGAACAGCTTAAGAAAAATATTATTGCAATTACACCCTCCTATTTTACTAGCAAAATAAAGCAATTGTTTTGTTATTTCGTTCTAGTTTCAAAGTCAATCGATTCTTTTAATGATCGTCACGCCGAATAAAATACCACGTATACATCATAATCAACACACCCAAATTTTTCCACTGAAATACATCGAGCGAAGAATGTTAACCTGAATTTAATCACTGAATTCCTACTTGCTGTAAGTTGGTTGTGCGACCATTAGAAACTAGAAATGTAACTTTACAACATAATTAAGAGTTAACGATTGTTATTCTTTTTTTTCTTGTTTTTTGGGGGGACTTCTTTTAAACTTGATATGATTAAACAAAAGGAAATTTGTATGACAGATTATATATATACTACTTTACGCCTACGCAGTTGAAATAATAATAATATTAATAAATGCGTCCTGCAGTGATAGTGATTGTATGGGATGTCTAATGGAAACGATCCAGATAAAATGAAAGCCAGCCTAAGTGCCAAAGAACATAAAGTCTAAGCACAGGCCAATGGTACCCTTCTGACGACGCCTGCAACGATTGAAAGGCTCAGTGATATACACAATGTAATCAACAACATGAACAAGATCATAGCAACTGTAAACCTAAATGATGTTCGTTTCTTTTGAAGAGAGAGAAAGAGTAATTACCTGCAATATATTTCATTTTTACGAAAACAAAAAACGGCATAAACAAAATTATCCAGAACATTATAGAGAATATAGAGAAGAGTTTGATACAGTTGTTCAGAAACAAAGTAAACAAAATCTCATCATTTACAAAACATTCATTACACATCACGAAGTGTAACACAAAAATATTGAATTATTTTTTGTTTTGGTTTCTGTTTCCTCTTCTGGTTTATTAAAATTGATATGTTTGAATGTTATGAAATTAACACTTATGGCTGATGACATAAATTACATAACTCCCATAAATATCTAATACAATTTTAGTTCATTAACTCTGTAGTGTATTCAAATCATCAATGACGGCATTTTCTAATCAAAGGTATAGATGCTAAAATAATAGCATCTGGCAATGGGTTGAATATTTGTGCTGATCTTGCATTGGCAAATATTTGACATGTTTTCTTTATTTGTTTTTCATATATTTGTTTCAGCTCACCGTAATTAAAGTTACATCAATTATGTATTTACATGCTCCAACTACTTTCTAATGTTAAATTCTTGTTTGTTCACTTCAATTTTGTGATAAGTAATGTTCTTTTACTTTTCTCTTCAATGAAACGCAATTATTTTTCAATTTATCTTTTCTGCCATTTAAATAGTGCGAAAATGACAGTGGGTAGGTAAGCTTTTATTAAGAGTTTGAAATACCTGAAGGTTACACCAGATTGTATCATAAATAAACTCAACAATTAGAAAACATACATGATATTGACTATCTATTAATTAACCCTCATTTAAACATTGAGGAGAATAATAGTGTGTTACCATCAAATAGGAGTAAACTTAATGCAAGTATCTAGAAATGGTAGTCCAGATAAATGTTATTTCCAAACTGTATTGGTACAAGAAAGCTGGAATTAACTTTTTTATGTCTTTAGGCTAGGAAAAAAAAGAAAATAGGTGGATACCGCAGGTTGGCTAAGGAAATTGTATTTTCTAGCCATGTATATGAAGCTTATGTATCTCCTACATTATAAGTAGAAACACGATCTAAATATCTATTAGAACAAACCGTTTCGGCGGTCATGCAGGCAATAATTCTTTTACGCCTTTTTGAATCTGGTTTAGGTGACAAGAAAACAGCTCTTTATTCTTCTACTTTTGGCGTTTCCTCACCTAATGTCACGTGACACCATTGTGTTTCTGTTTCTTCGTCGTCTATGTTTTCCACAGCTGGAAGTTCATCTTCCTTCTCCGCTGGGGCTTAAGTTTCACCATCTACGAAGTTTCGCCCTTTAATTGTGTAGCCAGCTCTGATTATTTTCGATCTAATTTTTTTTTCTTCTATTTCGTTTCTATTTTTTATTGTTTTCTGCTAGTTCCCATTACATTTAGTTTGGCGGGGTAGCTAATTCAGCATTGTCTTCGCCCATACAGTATTCCCTTCATTCCTCCTCGTTTTCACTTTCTTTATTGTTCACCTCTGAAGAGATTTCTTGCATATTTTTATTAGTACAGTTTTCATCCAATTGTACTTCTGATATAGGTTCCAAATCATCACAATATAGGCAGTTTCTTTGTCTCTTCCGTGTCCACAGTAACAATTCTTACGCCTGTCAGTACTGTGGGGTATTACTTGAAGGTAGCCATTTCTTGCTCCCTTAGAGTAACATTGAATTTACTTTCTAATTTGACTTTGAGTTCTTCTGATGGTATTTCTAAAGGTAAGCCCGTTATATGAACATCGTTTCTCTTTCTTTCTATTACTCTCTCTATTGCGGGACTAACTACCACTTCTACGCAGTTTCCATTAATTTCCATAATTCCATTTTTTTATAAGACTGTATCTCCTTAGCATACAGTGCGTACCCCTCCACTCCCATTTTGCAAGCATAACATACTTTCTGCGGAGATCCCTCAAGATGCAAGTGTACTAAGGACTTCCGCTGGTCACGGTCGCTGTTCTGTCTCTGCGGGTTCAAAATTTAGCAGTTGATATACTGATTTTCTTTGTGCTATCAGAACCGAATCACCCCGACGATTTTAGCTTCAGCGGTGAAAAAGTACTAAGCCTTTTTCCTTCCATGTTGCAGTTTTAGAATTTAAAACAGTTAAAAAAATTAAGAAAGACGCGAGGTGAGAAGAAAAAGCAAATCAAAGAAGAAAAAAGACGATGAAATAAGGGGAAAAATATAAAACCAGCCTTTTTCCTCAGTACGAAATGAAGACAAAACAAAAATGCAAAAGGTTTAGATAGATGAATCTCCATGCATATATTTTATACCAAAATGTACTGCATGCACTGTTTGAGCGATGTTCTATTGAAGTGCGATACGTGTTTCACTGTGACTGTTCAAATGGTCATTGCAATGTGGGCAACTTTCCTTCTGAACTGTGACTGCCTATCCTTTTATGAGTTATTGGAGATTGTTTATCAGCTTCTTTTTGAGTAATATGTTTTACAATATCTGTATTTATAGCAGTATTTAACCCTCGTCTGAATCTATCAGACGATTTAAATGTTATTGTTGTATCCATCAATTCTACTCATATGTATGACCATATCACCTATAACAAAATTACAGTCACCACCAACAGCAACGTCCATTTCCACTTTTAAATATGTTAATGCATGGTTGATATTCTCTAACAACGTTTTAATCTGAGTAACCTCGTTCTCCTAAAACAAGCAGCTCTGATATTGTTTTAACAGTGTATTATACTGTCAAAAGAGACTGTACAGTGTATGTTATGTATTGAACTTGACCGCCTAATATACAACTAAGGTATGAACTGATGCTTTGATTTAATTTGCAACGCCATCCTTTGTCAGTCCGCTGATATCTTGTAGAGAAAGGTCCAGTCAAAATAGTCGTTGGATGAATCTTATTTGAATAGCAATTTAAATTTCTTTAATTACAAGTTCTTTGGTGTTTTACTCGTAAAATCAAGTTCACGGTCAAGAGTAATGACAGAAACGTTGTACCTCACTTACAGGTATCTTGCAAACGCGCATTCTTGTCTTCACGCATTCTTGTCTTAGATGCATGCATTGGTTTTATTTTTGAGTTATTTCTGTTAGTATTAGTAGTTATTTCATTTCTATCCTTTCTTGTATCTACAATCATAATCTTTTGGAAGGATAAACTCATTACAGACTAGGTAAAATTGTTTAACGAATATCATGCTGTTATTTGAATTCATTGCATTGTCATAATGTAATATTATTTTATATTCAGACAACAGTGTTCATATTTGAAAGTCAACGTGAAGCCTATAGACCTATTTTGCTTACTATGGTATACTTTGGTCTGTTAAACGCCGATACTACATTCTACATCCAGTTGTTCCTGTCCATACTCCCATGTTAATTTTGTGGTTTATATGATGAATTATTTTAATATGAGTGATCCATGAAATAAGTATTAACTTTATGTTTTTAGAACTTTTGGATATATCGTATCTTAGAAATTATGTAAACTAATGTTGATTTTTGAAGATCGGAATGTGATTGTTTTTATGTTGAAGATACAAGATACATACTACTCCCGGGCTCTCTTGGTGAAGAGACAACAAACCTACTGCTACAGGACTTTATGGTTAATATACAACATACCTTCTATTCCCGGTTGTAGTAGGCTACTTGATATTGTTGGATTGTTCAATTGTACACATCCAATTCATAATTAAGTCGAGTGTTGGCAAACCCAAGTGTAAAGCGCGTCCTTCCACTGTCCCAGTGTCAGTACCGCAAGATTTGTCAAGACCTAAAATTTGATCTACCTCAGAATTGTATTAGATCCAATCGAGATCCAAAACAATTATATGCATGTTTTCAATCTGGAAAAGAGTGTTTTGTTTTAAAACTTCAAACGTTACTGAAAGCAATCAATGCCATCATTAGTCCCCAACACAACTATAAAAAAAACTACACAAGTTCAACTGGACGATATGTGGGGTTATTTATGGCAAGACAGCCATCTTACATAGCTATGAGTCACTCGTTCGTAATATTGACTTAAACCTGATTTTGGAAAGAAATGCAGCTTTAACATTTCAGTCCTTCCAATTTCTATTATCTATGTTCAGTTGATTTAAGGACACGTTCTAATAAGTTATGCAACGAGCTATACTTTAAAGGTTGACATTATGTGCTTTTCTAGCTGGAAGAAACTCGAAAATCCGGAAAAAATCAAGTACTTAGTATGAGTGACTTCGTACCTTTGCAAACATATGCTTTATTTGTCTCTGCAGTCGTGTGTCTGAAAGATGCTCCTGCATTGTAATGGTTAAACTTCTTAAAATTTCACCTACATACTACTTTTTGCAGTTAAAACAATACGCTACATGGACTAAATTATGTGTCACACACAAAATACGTTATTTTATTTGAACATTCCTACCTGTATTCAAGCTTTTTGGAATGTCTGAATGAAATAAATAATGACACGGTTTACAACCGTTAACTACGCAATTAATTCTACCTGGATTTTCGATACTCGATAGTTTGAATATCACTGAAAACGTCCCTTGTTTTCTTATTGCGTTTGTAAGCTATACACAAAGTGTTCTGAAAACATCATTAAACTTTTTGACATATCACCAAAATATGGTTTAGCATGCTTTGATGCAGAAGCTGAACGTTGTTTGAAATGAGAATTTAACGGAATTATTTCGTGGTTTTGTTGTGAATATTTATCGTTTCTAATGCCTCAGATTTAATTTCCCCGTGTTATCTGACTTTCTAACCTCTTTCTTGTAGTCCCGAGAAAAGCAACAAACAAGCGTCTTGAAAGTCTTTTTCACTGTTTTTCAAATTCGGCAGAATCTCAGTATGGGGGATTTAACAATAATCCTGAACGTATACCGTTGATGAAAACTATTTTTTATGCAGCAATTGATCAGTGTCACATACTTAAAATATGCCCTAGTATCCATATTATCTTTCTTTGCAAAGTTATTTCCTTTGAAAACTGTTTCATCTGAAATAAATAAACCTAACATAGAGAATTAGTGGCTTTTGGGCCTTAGTAAATATATCTTTCTCCCATTCAGCCACATAACTATCTGCATAACGTGGATAAAACTCCTATTCAGCCACATAACTGTCTGCATAAGCTGGATAAAACGTCTTCTGCATACCTGTATCTTACACTTGGAGATAATTGTTTTCATTAAAACTAAAGTCATTCGTTTCCAAGAAGCAGATAGTTACGACTAGATAGATTAATATGTAGATAAATAGGTAGATATAGAGAAAGATAGATGTGTGGATGGGGAAGTAGGTGGGTTGACAGATGGACGGATGGAAGGCTGTACGGACAAACGGGTAGATAGATAGATAAATAGATATATAGAGTTCCTCGTTAGTTTACAATCGCTTCGACATAACTTGTTTATAATTATCTATCTACCACTTCAGACACGTAAACATACATTAATATTTTGATCTGATACAATTTCACACATTGCCATAATATGTACAGCTTTGAAACTGAGAAGGCCTTAAGTAATTTGTGCTCACGTCAATTATTGTATCATAACGTTACTCAATTGTTTTCAGCAGTTCTGACCAACAGGTTCAATGAGAACACTGAAACTTGGCCGGAACAAACTAGTACTCACCAGCACAATCTAGCCCTAAATAATCGTATATATTATCTAGATTCTAATGGCTAATCCGATCAGTATTTCCAGAGACGCCAGCCATTCGTTTTTTGGGTTAACAATGAAGGAAGGCGGATTACTACTTGTCGTCTGTGTCTCGCTGTATGTTCAGTCAGGTATGCCTCTCCTTCTACCCATCTCAAAAACCTGTGTGTTTGTGTGTGTGTTTTTTTGTGTGTGTGTGTTTATGTGTGTATGTGTGTACCTATATCAGCGACTTTGAACCATCCTTTATTGGGGATGTGTGCTTGGTCGAGAGGGTATGGGGCTTGGTACGCGCAGGCGAGGCGATGTGTGATGTAATCCGTGGACCCCTGGTCGATTATCAGTTGAGAACGTATTTAAAAATTATCTAACCTGTATGATAATATTCTTTCTCCATATTTAAAAAAATCACTTTTGTATTATCACTCATACTCCTGTAGGATACAGGGAGAGCACTTTCCGCTCTGTATGGTGTTTATTTGTAACTCACTATAATAACCTCCATATACTTTGATTTCTGTCATAGGAATCCATCGTGAATGTGTACTTAGATGAGAATTAAATACTCGGTCGTTACGCGGGTGTGTCTGCTACGAACGAATATATCAGTGACTTTGTAGCATCCTTTATTGGGGATGTGTAAGTGGAGCATGGGGTGGGTGGTACGTGCAGGCAAGGCGATGGGTACCGTAACCCGCGGACCTGGGTTCGAAACTCGGTAGAGTACGAAATAAAAGTTATCTATCCTCTATGATAATATTTTTTCTCCATATATATATATATATATATATATATGTATATATATATATATATATATATATTGTACATGTATGTATTACATGTATCCTTTCTGCATTTCGCCCATTATAACTAACGTATTTTTATTGAGTTTGAAAAGCTTTTTTGAAAATTCAACTATTCTAAACCTTCAAATAGCATTGACATTGTAGAAAGGCTTAATTGAAAAGACAAAGTTATCCTGAGTAAATATTTGCCAATCCTGAGAAAATATTTGCCTATGTTTGCAAAAAGAGCGGCTAAGCCTACCATCAAGAATCTATTCAACCTCAGATAAATACAGTTTGTTACCTACCAAGTTTAAGTTTAGATTGAGTTAATGACAAAAGTGTATTAGAAAAAGTGACATAATTCCAAATCTATCTGCATTTAAACAAAAACGTTTCCTACTGAGGACATCGAGATCATATCAAAATAGGCGTTAGCGTGTGATTCGGGTACCATTCTTTCAAATTCGTTAAAAAACAAGTAAACGAAACAAAAATAGACGCTTTGGTATCTCATGTTTTGTCCACTCGTTATTGAAAATCCGCATCGTATGTCGGGTACACGCTGGGGATAGGCCTTGAGCCAGAAAGCTGTCGTTATGACAGTTCTGTCGTTCCTATCGTTTCGACAGACACCACACAGCCGATTATAAACTTCCAGCGAGACTTCTTGTGCTCTTCCGCATACTATTAATTATTTTTGCAGTCACTTTGTCAATTATAATCGAAGTAAATGCCTTCTGTGCGTTAAACCGTACTTCATTTTTGACCGCCACGTATTTATCGTGCTCGTAGATGATGAATTTAAACTCCTCCTTAGAGAGGATATGATCTGCCACCGCTTTGGACACGTGGTATTGAGCTTGGCTTCGGCTAAGATGCGGATTTCTTTGTGCTTTTGACTTGCTTTCATGGTGAGGTGGCGGCTGATAAAAGTTCATGCAACGGAAACTAGACCACAGCTCAAAGCAGTGGTCTCAAGGACAATTGCAATTGGGAGGCAATGATGGTTAATAGGATTCCAATGCCCGCCACTCTACTGTCCTGAGACAGCTGTCAGTGGGGTGCCAACGCCATACACCGCGTTCATTGTGCGCCGGTAAGTTTTGTAGAGACCATGTCGCTGTTCAGCCTCTGCACGCAGGACAATTTGAACCTCGGAGATTTGTTTTAGGCGAAGTCCTGGAGATCTTCTGGTTTTGGGTACAGTGACATACACCAACTCGTCGATGAGGAGCGTGATGTGACAGTTTAATTGGACTGGAGGTTCAGCGGTCTTAATAGCGATGACTCCTCTGCGGACATGCATTTCTAACCGATCACTATGGTGTACTGGTAAGACGGCGATAGTATCACACGAAATGTCTGTGTCCTTAATGTCTTTAGATGCAGAAACCCAAATGCTCAGCTCAAGCATGCGACCAGAGTCTTTTACCGTACACAAACGGTTTCTCGAACTCGTTAAAGCCATGATCGAGCCCGCAGAGGATGCCCCAGGCTGTTGACAAATCTACCATGATATGATCGGGAACACCAGAAGCAAGCAACACCATCTTCTTTGAGGATGCCTTTAAATAGTTCTTTATATCGAGCTTAAACTTTGCAACCTGCGTGATATAACAACGATCCTCTCAAGTCGGACGACAGCATGAAGATGGGCACCAATGTCGGCATTAAATCGACACTTGCTCCCACACATCAGCAAAGCACAGCACAACCGCCGTAGCCGAAAATTAAGAAGAGGCGGAAGCCAACGCCATGTAAAAGTGCACACATCAAAAGAAGTCAAAGACCACGAGGTCAACAAAACGGCGAAAGTTTTTGGGCTGTATTGCGGCGTGACTCTTGGCCATCTGGCTTCTACGCCATTAGAACGAGCGCCTGCCCTGCGCCGTCCTAGGTTTCGGCCTGCCAGCGTTTGTTAAAGTAAGAGTGGAGAAGGGCAAAGAACGCTACCGCTGTCGTAATAACAAGCACCTCCATCTCTAAATTTGCAGCCAGCAAGACAATTACATTGCCAGCTTTAGTGGAAATGATACAATAGTGCCAATAACTCTGGTCAGCGCCGCTTAAAACCTTTCAGCGAACGTTTACAGCATCCCAGCCAGCCGCTCCAGCTGTTTTTTTTACCCATTTTTTTCACCGCCTGATTCAAGTTTAGGTGCTGGAGCTGGAGGTGGCATTGTACTGCCTCTGACTGTGACTGCCAACTTAATTTTGCTTATGGTAAAGTCATGACGAGCGAGACTATAGTGACACCCTGTTGACGTAAGCGTGTTAAGAGCTAGTCGATGAGGGCAAAACCTGGTCGATAATTTTGTTGATGTAAACTGGTTGCCAATTACTCCTCATAAATCGTTCGAAATCTTTTGTTAATCCTCTAGATCTGTAACGCGGGCTTATGTCTGCTCGCGATCTGTTTAATCTTGCACATCAGCCACAATTTGTCTCACTGCGGCCAGGTCTCTGTCGAGCTCCACAGTCTTAGTAAAAGTAATCGAAAGCGAAGCGAGATGCGTCTGATGTTCCATGTTTAGTCCAAGGATCTTTCAGAGGTTTGTGTACTGCCGCGTCCTCGAGCGATATGTCCTCCAAGCCCAAAGCAGCGAGCAGCTCAGCATCTGTCAGTCTTGTTGTTTTGGTCGTGATTCTTTTTTGATCTTTAGCGAGCTTTCTTTGGGCTTCAGTCGACAGCCACTCATGCTTGGCGCATAACGCTCAGAGGAAATCAGTTCCTTTCTGCCTTTGTAGCGTGGATGTAGACACAAATTTACTTGGGTCGTTTTTTCTAGTCAGAAGAATCCAGTTTTGACGCAACTTTACTGTAAGGTCGTCGTCCTGTTCTGCCATAAACTTGAGATTGGTAGTGTGCTGTTCGGAAAATCCCAGACTTTTGCAAATCGGATCAAACTTAGATAGGTGTTATTCTAGTCTCCTAGCCGATACATCTTCTTCCTTCCACCCGGCTGGCGTCTCGCTGCCGCTGGCCTATGAAGGGATTTCCGTCTGTAGCTCTCCTGTCTCATTGACTTCGGTGGTAAGTGTGGTCGCATCTTTGGTGAGTAGATAGTCTTCACGACCGCCAAAGTCAAAGCCACCTTCATCTATGTCTTGCTATCATGCAATGCACTCGTATTAGGAAAGGACACGTGTACTCCAATAGGACTGCAAGCATGACTCAATACCAAATCAAACTTGATCCATTTCGCACCATCTGCCGCGCTTGGTATCAAGGGAGCCTAGAGCACCATTGTGCTGACCAATAAGCCACGACCCATAGACCAAACACCAGCTACGTGGGCTACGTGGCTTATAATTATTTATAACCAAATGCAAGTGCTGGTGATTTTTGGACTGTCTAGTTGGAACCGGATCTGCTTGATTGTAGATCAACAACTGAGAGGCCGACAGATTTCTAAACTTGTTAAAATTGCAAAGACGCAATGGATACTAAGCTCACAGCAATATACTACAGCGCGCGAGGTTACTGGAAGGGCGTGGCAGCTATCAAACAGCTGGTAGAAGCTGTCAAGCTCTTGGTTAAGCACGGTTTGCATGTGATGTGGGACGAATCCAGAGTCCACCGTTAGCAGGGCATTGTGGAGAGGTTTAATTGTCCTCTAGTTTAGCGGCTGTTTGGACACCATTACACACAGGATACGTTTCTTTCCGAAGGCGCAAATGTAAAGCGCAGCACTAGGTGGGTTCGGCGCTTGCCATCCATTGTATCGGTCCCAAATGGCGATGTCACACGGCACACAGGCGAGAAACCAATTGATGACATTCGTAAAACTGCGGTGCGGGCTACGTCTGAGTCGTCTGTGACGTGGCCGTTTGGTCCGGAAGAGCAACGCCCACCTTCAAATGCACGAGTGCGATACCTATATATACCTGGTGAGCTTGAAAGCTGACCACGCCTCTCCACCGAACCTGTGTCGTTTATAAACGTCTACAGATTCGAGTGTGTGGCTCGTTCCGCTAACTGGGGCAGAGGCTTCGCTGAACGCTTTGGCCTTCAGCTCTTCAGCGGCATAGCGCGAATTTATGTACGTCCCGCAGGATAAGATGATCTACGCGTATTTTTCTCTGGTCCTAAAGTACCTGTCGTCTGCCATCACGAACTGTTTCACTAGCTTGGAATCAAGCAACCGACGATCTACACGGCCTTTGGGCCATCTGTCGTGACTCCCAGGATGGCCTCCCAAACGTGGCCCACGTAGAACTCTATCTTGCGCACCGTCGCCAAGTGAATGGTCGCAGACCAGGTGTGCCCATTGTGGAAAATGAGCTCGACCTCTGGCCCCCTTCAGTGGTAGTTCACGCTGTTGTAGATATCGCCGCCGTCGATGTCTCGTTAGGATGATCGTTCACTTTAGACTTTTCTCCAGGTCGGCCATTTCGTCGTCCATTGTTCCTGTTTCGTGAACCCGCCTCTGTCAGGCCCAGCCCGATGGCGGTGTTATGAAAGAGTTCCATCATCCGATGGGCAATGCAGTTACAATCTCCATCCTCGAGGGGGCCCAGATTGTTGAGGTCGAGCTACCGCATTTCGTAGAGGCCATATACCACTGCTGCCACCGGGTAAGCGTTTTCAAAGTAGGGCGTCAACGCCGGTAGGTAGCCCATGCCTTGTTTCACGCCTGATTATGACCATTTCCCCGCATTAAGCGCATCTGCCCTCACAAGTCGAACGTGTCCATAACGGTCCTCACGCTTATGTAGAATTAACTAGCCGCGGGAATGGCCGCGAAGATGGCGGCCGCTTGCTTGTCGCTTATCTGGCTGTTAAGGATCAGACACCCGCCTCGCACTATGTGCCCTGGCAATATGTCTAGGTCAACGAACCAAAATGGGTCATCCTCTTCCTCGTGAATTCTTGCTTGGCTTAACGGAAGCTGCGCTACTAACCCCTGTCCAACTTTCTGAGAATAGGCACAGATGCGGCGCTACCTTGTCAAGGTCAAACGGATCTTAGGGCGGCTCAGGCTTGATGGCGCAAAGACGAGCAATTTTCCACCCAGCTTCCTATGCTGCCAGCTCTGCTATATCAAGTCTCGCAAGGTCTGCACGGGTCGCCCTCAGGCGATCGAGCTTTTCCCATGAGGAACTGCATCACTTCGCGTCTCCTGGGCTAAGGGGATAGGACCACGTCAATGTCTCTTACTCTTCCTGCGCTGCACGCGCCAGCTGTTCACGTGACATCACTGTACCATCTCTGCGTTGTACTCAACGCTATGTATCTCTAAGAAAAGCCCGACTATATAATACGCAACACATTTTTCTCCGCACAAAAGTAATTGTTGCCGCCCTAGCACAGACGCATTTAGCCTCATCACCAGCCCATCTTACACCCTTACCTTCTTTTCCTTGCGATGCGGCTTGGCCCATGTCTTGTTGATACCGCATGCCCGACACAGCCACTCTTCTGTACGAGCCCACTTTACGCATAAACGGCACTGGTAGCGCGTACCCCTTTCTCAGTCTTTGCTAATGCACCTTGCAGTATTCCATGTCAAATGGCTCCTCGCATCGCTCTGTTTCTCCCAGCAGCAGTCACCCGCACATACTGTAGGATCTCATCTTTTCGGTATATACAGTGCAACATATATTTCTAAAAAAATCTGACCCGCTGCGGCCCAAGACTTTAACGATCTTACGCCCACCCAGAAATAATACATGCTGGTTTTAAGCTATGGTATCATATGTATCCCGGTTGCATGATCCTGTGTTTGGGCCGGCATGGGAGGGGGGGGGGTCGACCGTCCTTGTAACTCTGGAGATAAGCATCTATTTTGAACATGCCGTCGGACTCCATCCCCCACCCCCATTCCCACCCCGATCCCGCTTATCTATTTTCTAAAACATCAATACAATCGACACAAATGCTAGGATAGAGTTGTTCATATAAAACTATGTACAGAATCAAAAAAAGAAATTGAATAGATGCATCTCTTAAAGGCGTTTTCAAAATCCAATGACTCATTTATTTAACTTTTTTATATAAAAAATTACCGTACTTTTATTTGACCCACGAATTTTCGTTCGTTTTTCAAAAACTGATATAATTTCTTATATCGATGCAAAGTACGTTAGAAATCTGGATGTACAAAGTTGATAACATATTATTAAAAGTCTTGTACAGAGGAAAACACAATTTAATACAACGTTAACACAGGGCATGTGGTTCAATATCAAAAGAAACCATTAATGCCAAAACTAGTTCTGCGACATGTCAATTTTCCACTTTGTCGCACTTACTATGGACCAATTTCCAACTTATTTCAATATTAACAATTTCTAGATGAAAAATGTTTGAGTAGTCTGCTACCTTATTAGCAAGACACATTACGTTGCAAGTCAGACTTATTTCCTTGTTAGTTGTCCATGAAGGAAACAATATCTGAAATTTTTACTCAACATTTCTTCTGCCATTGCTGTCTACATAAAATATGTTTCAATGTACTATAGTACGTTTGATTATGGAACGAAACCACTCTTATTATTATTATTATTATTATTACTATTATTATTATTATTACTATTATTATTATCAGTATTATTATTATTGTAATATTAATAATGATAATGATAATGAAAATAGTAATAATAATATTTCTAGTATTTTATTATTACTTTTATTTTAAGTATTAATATTAGTAGTAGTAGTAGTATTACTAAACTTTATTGAATTATTGTTAAAATGTCCGATACGTGTACTTGATTGCGAATCTTTAAAAGCGCATTTATTTATTTGTTTATTTATTTATTTATTTTATTATTTATTCCTATAGCGACTAATCGGAAATCACTGATGGCCGAGTGCTTTATGTCTGTATCACACATTCCTTCGTTCATTCGTTCGTTTCTTTCCTTTGCATTCTCTACCTTTATCTTCGCACCGTTTTTCCAGCACCCACCGACTCGGAAATGGTCTGGCTGAAAGATGTGACCACAAGTTTCAAGACAGACAAACGGGCAATCGGTGACCCTAACCTTCCTGATGATTTGACCTTTCACCTCAGTCGCAGGTCAGAAGCACTGACGTTAAACTTGAGGAGGAATCACGAAATTGATCCAAACGCTGCAATCTATGTTGTGCAAAAATTGAAAGACGGTCGATCCCTTCTGAAGAAAACACTAAATTTGGAAAAGGAGGTAAACTTTCAACGGGTTACAACAAACGAGTGTTGATGTATTAATCGCTGCTTTCTTAAAATTACATGTATTGATTGTGTATATATATATATATATATATATATATGGTGTTTCTGAAACACTTTTAGACAACGCAATAGATATAATGCCAAAAGAGGGCTCAGTTGGAGAATTACAAATGTAGCATCACCAGCTTAAATTTCCGTATGTTTTTATGGTGATTTTGAATCCCTCGGCATACCATACTCAAAGTCTCTACGATGAGCACCAGTAAAATGTAATAGTGACACTTATCTTAAAGACTGCACTTATCTTCACTGCATCTAGGTGAATTCTCAAAAAACTTACAAACAAAGTTAAATACAGAGAAACCGATTGTAGTAAGGTTGTTTACAAGTGGTTGTGTAAGATAGCAAAATTACTGTACAGCGAATTAGTACCTAAACATGCAAAACTTATGGTGTTCATGGTGGGTCAGAAAACGTATTACAATTCAACGGACATTTGTAATATCCGCTAGAAAAGAATTAAACATGATAAAGTTGTCAATCATAATCACTTGACTAGAATGTATATAGGTCCTGTTCATAACGGTTGCAACTTGAATTATAAATATCCAAGTTCATCCCTTTGTTCATTCACATCCTCTCAGGATATGATTAGCATCTCTTTATCAAGGAGTTGGTACCTCAAGATCCCGACTTTGATATAAAAAGTATACCTAACACTGATGAAAAGTGCATATGAATTAGTAAAGACTTTGAAAGTGATACGTTTCATTGAAGATTAAAAAGAGCTCTTTTAAAACTTATGTTTGATTCGTAGATAGTTATAGATTTATAGGTCAAGTTCTTGCACAGTTGGTTAAGAATTTAATCGACACAAAGATTATCGAAACAATGAAACACTTTGTACAGATGGATGTGATGTGATGTTCAATTTCAACCTTAAATCATTAGGTGACATGGAGGATCCTGCTGTGGCATGATTGGTCAAAGGAATTTAACTTTTGACCTTCGAAGCTGTTATAGTCCCAGTGCTCGCACCGTACAGCACGACTGGTAGGATGAATGCGCTATACAATCGGATCTTTGTAGTAAGGCTGATGTTTGAGCGCTAGATATATATATCAATAGTTTCATGTAGCTATGGGCGATTTCGATGCGGCGCTTGATATCTCGTTCGCTACTGCCTGAGCTAGAAGTAAGTAGCCGAGATACGTAAACTAGTCCAGTACCTCAAATTCGTTACCCTGTGGTAACTTAGTTGTCGTGATGGCTTATGGGCTGATCGTTTGGACTTTTGTCTTGCTTAAGTGATCTCGAGTCCGAAAGTTTTTGCTTCCTCCTGCACGATTCCCGGGCTGAGCAGAGAGGTCTGTATCATCTTATACAGTAGAGCGACGTCATCGGCATAATCAAGGTTGGAAAAACCTGGTCACCGATGGTTTTACTCAGCTGTCCCTTCCGTGCAGTTAGTTCCAGCGTCCAGTCCACTGGT
Organism: Margaritifera margaritifera; assembly: GCA_029931535.1. Lineage (NCBI taxonomy): Eukaryota > Metazoa > Mollusca > Bivalvia > Unionida > Margaritiferidae > Margaritifera > Margaritifera margaritifera. The sequence goes on along the minus strand of JAQPZY010001661.1, from coordinate 1,795,341 downwards.
GTCAGGAAAATGTTCGGGGCGATGATCTACCCCTATCGAACGCGGATGTTGATATGGAAGTTTTGTGAGCATTCCCCATTTATTCGGACGCAGCTGATGACGTCGGTATAGAGGACTTCCATTAGTGATGACAGCCTTGTCAGGGAGTCGTATCCTCTTGTATAGAAGATAGAGGGCGGCGTATGGATGAGTTTAGTGGTTCACCTTCCAAGTGTAAACACGCTCTGTTCTTTCCTGCTCAGTTCCAATAATCGGTCCTTCACTCTGGTTAGGAGATAGTGGCGAAAGTCTTTTCCAGCACTTATACCAGGGCAAGGCCGCGGTAATCGCTGCAGTCCTGTTAATACCCTTGCCTTTGCAGAAGATCAAGATGATACCCTTTTTCAATCATCAAGGATGTCGATCCTCTACCATACAGAACGAAATACCCTGGTAAGAAACTCTATGAAGCTCTCGCGTCCTGCTTTAAGTAATTCGCTCGTGATGCCACAAATCCCAGCTGCTTTCCCGTTTTTCAATTTTATAAGTGCTGATGTTACTTCGATCTCCGTTAGTGGACCAACATTTATGCTATGAGCTGGTGAGGCTAGCCTGACGGAGTCCTTGAGTTCCTGAGATTGTGTGGCGTGAGGCCTGTTTTGGAACCTGGTGAAGTAGTCTCGCCATCGATCTGCTTGCTGTCGCATACAATTGTACACACCGAATCTTCAATAGGGCTAGATGATGATCCAGAAAACAGCCTGAACAAGTCCCTGAAAATTAGCAAATGCGTCCCTACTGCTGCCTCTGGCTAAGGCCTTATCTGTTTCTATCGGACCAGTTTTGCTTATCCACTGTTAGCTGTTTCTTTAGGATCATGTTAAGATTGTGACAGGCTGTTAAGTTATCTTGGAGTCTGGCAGATCTTCTGGATTCAATTACATCCAGTGTTTTGTTCGAGAGCTAGTCTTTTTTACCTGCTTTGCTTGACCCAGATGTAGTTTGACGGTGTGATTCATTACATCACAGAAACGCTCCTAGGATTGTCCCTCGTCCTCGGATAGCGCTGCAATGCAATTTCGGATCTCGGATGCTTAACCGTGCACCACGAAGATGTCATATCTCACTGGTTTTGTAAACTTTTTTCAGCAGCAGTTCAGTTAAGGTCGACATGGTAGCAATGGCGGGTCGTTTGTCGGAGTCAAATTCAAACGTGCGGAAGACCCATCAGTCTGAGACTGACTTCCCTGTTCCGTTTACAAGGATTTGATCAATTTCCTTGAAACATCTGACCGTCGTTTGAAATCCATGAGTTTTGTGATGGATGTCCTGTCACCTGAACCAGGAACCACAAATTATCAGGCTTTTCCACGCACAAGTTTATCATTCGGTACTCCACTCCCATATTGTCCAAGCACGTGCGATACTAGCTGTATTAAAGTCCCCAAGCTGTATAATTATACTGTTTCGTTTCACCATACTCATCGTACCCTCAAGTGTCTAATAGAAACCTTTTTTTGTTCATGTCAGCAGCCTCGTTAGTTGGAGTGTACGCCACAATCACGGTCATGTTGCCATATCTATGCTTAATAGTGGCCCACATTATGCAGTCGTTGACTGGCTGCCATGCGCATATTACTTTAACTGCGTTTTTCGATTGAGCCATGGCCACCCAGCAAGTCTCAGTTCGGCGTGGTCTCTTCCTGACCACAGAAAGTTGTACTTGCTGTTTGGAGTTCGTTTTTTGGCACCTCCTCTCTCATTACATAAGTGTATTTTAGAAGGTCCAATGTCTTCACGCATGTTAAGATATGCTCATCCTGATGGCGAGAGAGAACAGAAGGGAGGGAGAGGAAAGGAGCAGAAGAAGAAACATAAAATATACCTAAATATTAAAATACAGATTTGAATAACATGTGTAAAAACAGATATGTCTGCTATCTGTAAATTGAAAATAGTTCCAAAAGTGATATCGCCGCTGTTGCGATAAAAGTGGTATCGCATCTGTAGTAATATAATTTTTTCTCGCACTTATATATTTCAATATATCATTACGAAATAGATAATAAAAACGATCATTTACCATTTTCCTTTCCAACGCGTGGATATTGTATTAGTCAAGGTCCGATATGGCACTTAAGGAATGTGCTTTTTCAAAAGTTTACAGGTGTTAATCTTTTTCACCGCATGATCATAACTAAAGAAGTAAAGAACTGCCCACCTACTGTCCGAAAACAGCAACTTATCATCAAACCTGCATATTTATCTATCTATTTATTCTTTCAAAAACTCCTTATCTAATGAACCACATACACAATCAAAACAAAACTGTATTACCTGCCCAGTTACCCACCTACCCATTTACCCACAAAAATATCTACTTTAGTACCAAACGAACTGCAATCAACTTACATATGTATTTACCTGCCTACTTAACTAAATATCTACAGTTTGAAATATTTCCCTCCTGTCTATCTTCCAATCTAAATTTACACGTATTTATTTGAATAGGATGTGGCTTACTACCAAGACAGGGAAAATGGAGCATTCATGACCGTCAGATGTGTCAAAAGATCAAGTGGACAGTGCGACAGAGTCATTGTAAGTTATTATGCAATTAACAAGTATAAACTGTACGGGCAAAGTTGTTATATTTTGCTGTAACTCCAGGAGTAGCTGGTTCGTTACTATCACTACAACAATGAAAAAATACCAACAAACACCATGACGTGTCTGCAGGCACCAATTGCACTCCAAGACCCATATCATCAACAACAAACCTTGGTTTTCGTAGACCTACATAGTGGCAGGTAAAGTCTACTACACCATATTCCCAAAAAATATCTAAGATTGGCGAAACGTAGAACATACGTAAATTCAATTTGTCAAATTGGTATATTTTCTTTTTATGTAATCCTGGACTTTTTTGTCAAAGCAATGCAAATATGTTCGTCGTACAAAAATACAAATAATTTCCATGTCAACTAAGAGAGACTCTTGAGCCTTACACAAGCAACAAGCAGCTCGTATTGTGCTGCTTCATTTGAGATGGACTGAATTTTAATTTGAAGCCCTCAGTTTCGGACTCCAGGATTGGCATCCGAAATCTCTAAGCAAAATATATACAACTTTTTCGTATATAAAGCTAACACTTCTGATTGTGAATCAGAAGTAGCAACATAGAGTTTTAGAGACTAATTAGTCTATTAACTAGCTAAGTAATCTATTTCAGAAAGTAAATTGCGCAAGTTCCTGCAACCATGTACATAATAATAAACGCTTGTTTATTTATCTCATGATATATATCTTTTATATAATGATGTATATTAGTTGTAGTTATAGGTGTCATGTTTAAGAGTCCTGACATCCTAATTGTAGGTACTTTTGTGGGTAGTGTACGTATGGGGATTGTGATTGTACCCTTGTACACATAATTATTATTAACTTTATTCTCTTCGTTGTCATCCATTTATCTATCTTCCTCCATTGTACACTATTTCGATAGATCAAGAACAATTTGAAAAAGAATCTTTATAGAATCTGAACAAGATATTGATGTCAGTACTATCAATGATGACGATGTAAACTAGGCCTACAAACTGAAATTAAAAACTAGTATTGTAAATTGAACATACATGGAAATAACTGGTGAACACTTCACCCATGTAGAATTTGTTAAAATAGATTGCAAACAAATCCAGAAACACATTCAATTTTGTAAATGTTATATCTGTCAAAATATCAAAGTTATTTTGATGAGTAAATCTCTTCCAATTGATAACTGAAATTAGTTACAGAAACAACTGATAAAGGACTACTTAACAACAAAACGGAATTATATACTTTAGTGTAATTATAAATTTTAGGTTTGGATTACCATTTTCAGCATTAATTGCCCGCTTGCTAACTTCAGTCATTAAAACATATCATAATCGGTTAGCAATTCGAATGCTACCTTACTTATTTTCAAACTAGAATCGTGAGCTAGTCCTGGTGCGATAAAATAATGTGATGAGTTTTATTTAAAATTATTCATACACACAGATCTAAATTCTTCAAAAATATCACACAATATTAAAGTATCTTTCTCTACGTAGTAGTCGTGAAGATATCTAAGATAGTTTAGTTTGAAATGGTTGATAAGATCAACATATTGATAATCTACTGCTAATTCCTCATCCGGTTAGTTTGGGATAATATTTTTATATTGGTGTTAGTTCAGTTTCATTAAATCTTTCCAATGAATTCGTATATTTGTATGGATAAATATGTATTCTAAAACATCTGAGTCCCATTTCCACAAAAGGTTTCATTGTTCCATAAATTTATCATTCTTTAGACTTTTAGCAAGTAGCTCTACTGAGTGACCCATGGACCATTAACTATCTAGAACCCTTATTTGCTCTTTTCGCAAAAAACGTTTCTTTCGCCTTCTTTCTTTACTCCATAAACTATAAAATAATTTCTAAACGAAATATATTTTTCATCATTAATTGTTATCATTAATACTTAATGATCAGGCACTATTTATGAAGTGTTTGATAATCAAATAAGAACCGTACCCAGATAAATTATGAATGGATAGCGGAATATACTTTTGATATTTATAATGAAAATTGTACTTTATATGCGCAAGATCTGTGCATTCTTCAGTTAAATGATCATAATCTCTTTCTGTCTAGTTGTTAACGGCTTCGTCTTCATTGGCTTCAAAGACTTTTGCACACATATGACATATATTTGTGGAATTATAATGCTTTTTATCTTTACTACTGAATGTCATTTCAGAATCTTTACTTGGTATAAGTTCTTCATAATCAATCTCTACAATTGATCATACATTTTACTAAAATGTATTTCTATAGTCTACTCCTTTGTAAACTATGGGTTCATACTTCTTGTAAGTTGATTTAAGGTAAAAGTAAAACCCTGGTGGTGTGTGCTTTGCTGTGTTTCTATTGTCCATGCCGAATTTGGACCCATATTTATAGTACCTCTTTCCCACGTTACTTGCGTTAGGCCCTAAGTTATATTACTTATTAGCTCAATATTACTTTTAAAAGGAACATGCATCGAGTTAAAACTATTTATAGACTCTAACCCCGTTTCCGACAGAAGGCCATTTTAAGCTGATTTCAGGTTAAATGGCGCTTCTTATCCAAAAATGAGCTGTAATATTTATTTACCCGGGCCCGGGTCTGCAATTACCAGTTTAAGACGATCTGATCTGGTATGCCCCCCCCCCCCAACCCCCCGTGGGTGTTGAAGGCAGAGTGGCTCAACTTAGCTTTCAAAGCTGCTTAAAGCAGAAACGTACACACCCCACCCCACCCCTTCAAGTAAAAGCGGAAACATTATATGCCTGGCGGCCGCAAAAAGGTGATGGTCGCATGTAGGATTAACATAAAAACCAAGGTAAAACTAGTAACATTGACAGTTGTCATCTTGCTGGCGCTTATCTTATTTAGAGATGTTCTAGTATGCCCATTAGTTAATATGTGTACTGCCAGGTTTCTTATTGATGCCTTCGTGTCTTTTACTACTTTGTCTGCAGCAGCCTTGTTCGTGGTTGTGTGGGATGTATACGCTTCAACGTCTGCTCGTCGGATTGAAAATATTAACAGAAATAGTAATAGGTCACGTCTATCTACTGCAAACATGCAGGCCATACTGGCTAGGAATGATAGCTTGTGTGGCAGGTATCGTTCTTTAGGAGGTACTAAAAATCAAGAGCAAAGAGCTATTTTTATGATCGTCAGTAGACGGCTGATACAATTTTCAGCCATATAAGTCAGCCCGCAGCCCAAAGTAGTGATTTCAAGGGGAACCGCGGTGTCGGCGGCAATGATTGTTGACAATATTTCTACCTCCGCCACACCTTTTTTACAGAGCGCGTCGCTGTTCAGTATCTTCTCGTAAGAATGTTTCAGCCTCGCCGACTTTTTTCAGGCGAAAACTCTGTGCATCTTGGAGTTTATTGCGGGGGAGCGTGATATGGACGTGTAATTGATCTGGAGGGGTGGGAAATTTAAATATGTCATCTTGGTATACTGGCAAAACGGCGATGATGTGAAAGAAAATGTCATGTTTCTTTAAAAACTTTTGTTATATACGCCCGCCAACACGCTCGCCATGAGTCATAACTAGCGAACCTTCTTGTTTGAAGGCTTAATGATTGCGTGTTTGTTTGTCTGTTGGTTGTTTTCCTACTGAGCACTGTAATGCGGCACAGCGTGATATCTTTGACGAGACGAATGAAACGGGCGCTACATAACCCGAAGGAAAGATTATTGATGTAGACGTTTCGTCAAATACCACGTCGGCATTATAGTAGCTATCGCGTACGTAACCTTCCCCCTCCCTCCACGAGGATAATACTTTTGGATTGTGTCGACAGCGAAAGCGCATTTACCCCAGCTGACCTCGGGTTAGCTTAGGGAGCTTTGGGTGGCCCCAGTGTTCAATGACTATCTACTTTTAATACTCGTTCCACCTCAATGTGCACCGTTGCGTGTCAACATCAGCGGTGTGTATTCCTTGTCGACATCAACTTGTTTTCTGAGCTGCTTCAATACTCCGTCGTCAGGATTCTCAGTCGATACCAATGATTCGTGTTCCTCTTCTAGTTGCTCCCCAATGGCTTTACTAAGTATAGCGTGATTCTAATTGACAGCTCAACAGCAGGCCAAAGATAGTTAGCGTGGTTGAGAATCGTGTCTGCTGTGCGCTGATGTTGAGGTTCTTGCACTTGATGGTGTCTCTGACGGCAAACATAGACACAAAGCTAGTGTAAGGCTTTCTTGCAGACGCAAGCCGGAACGACAGTACTGGCATTATGAAACATTACGACCCCGTTTTCAAGGATTAAAAGCAATTTCCACGTTCCTTCACCGCGACTCCCGTTGACGGTGATATTATTATTATTGTTTCTTAGTGTAAAACCACCAATGCTATTAAATTCTTGAATCGCAGTAATACAAACCTGACACATGTATTATTTCATTGACCCCACTAACTGACTAGATTCTGTCGGCCGTTCAGTACTCGGCCTTTATGGTGGCACTAGTGCTTGTGATGGCCGTGCTGTCACCGAAAACATTGAGGCCGAGGATTCCCGCCTCTGTGGTAAACGGGGGCGATGATCAAGACATGCCCCCAGAGACGTACCCAAACAAGTAAGGTGGGCATTTTGAAAACAAAAATTCATTATATTTTCACATTCTTTACATCGCTGGTATTTTGACCTTTCACTTCATATATAGACTTTACCTAACAGAACATATATAGACTTTACCTAACAGAACATTTTTGCATATAATACGTTACATTGTATGTAATATACATTTCTGTATCTGGTCCAATTTTGTATTATAAACTTAACACTAGCACTCACTTTGGTGAGACAATAATAGAATTCTTCATACGCATCGGTGTAGCATAAGAAAATTCCACCTGTGGAATTCTGCGGAATTCTGCGTCAGACATAAGGCTTGCCGAGTGTATAACTCAAGAGTTTTATTTCGAGGGTGGAGTTTGTCCTATCGTATCCTTTTTCTATTTTTTCTGAACGAAAAATGAGGGTCAAAGTCAAAATAGCGTATTGTGAATACTGATGTAACTTTCAAACATCAAAATACCCACTGAAAGTGTCCTTACCTAAAAATAGAGCGTTAAAAGTTATGTTTACACTGACAAATTCAGTGCAAACTTTAAATAACCTTTCAACACATTTAGCTTTCAAACAACATTGGCTAAAATGGCTATAGTAAATAGCAACACACAGCTTCCGAAGTGTGTACTGCAGATAGCTTGCACAATGATACAAATGTAAACAGGTCAACAAAAGAAGTCCACACTTATCTATAAGATTAATAAAGACAGACAACAAATGATGAAATAGTCCTCAATTAACTCTAATGGATAATTGATTTATCCTTAAAAATAAAAATCAGAATATGAATTTTAAAAATAACAATTGCAACGAGTGATTTTTTGGCTCTAAATTGGAATAAAGAAGCCGTACGTATAGCTTGCTTGATCAGTTCTAAACGGCCTGTTTGAGGAACCCTTAACTTAACCACTGTACGTTTTAGTACGTAAATGTGTTGCAATTAATATTTATCTTGATTATTGTGAAATAATGTTCAAGTGATGATGGAAGTCGGCAAGTTTTGCTACTTTGTAAATACTTGGGTAAATATTAACGCAATGGGTGACAGGAATTTTGATAAGATTGCATTGGTACCTTCCATATGTGTTATCCTCTGGAGGAAAATGCAATATTAGTAGTGTCGCACTGAAGTTGTGTACGATCGCTTGAAGCGACAATGATCAATATGCCAATGCGTCAGACTTTCTCTGTCCATATTATTCTAACATTTTTAATGTTGTTTTTCTATATACTGCTATCTCCCCTTCTTATATTTCAAACCTATTTACAGAGATATCAAATTCGTTTCAATATCTGGATCTATTTTCAATGGACATCAATAGACATATGGGGTACTTATAACAGAGCATCACTACTTACCAGCCTCAGGGGGGAGGCTACAATTTCTACAGCACATCTTTTTCGGCACCTTGCGATCAGACACTTACGGCTCCGATTCTTGCGTAGTAGCAGTAGTAATAGTACTAGTAGTAGTAGTGGTGGTGGTAGTAATAACAACAACAATAACAACAACAATAATAATAATAATAATAGTAAAAATAATAATAATACTACTACTACTACTACTAATAATAATAATTCTTTATTTATAGAAAGTAACTCTATTAGTATAAAGACCTCTCTACATATTAATTATGTCCAACATATACATTATCAGCAGCTAAAATAGAATACTTATTTTGTATTTAAAATGTAATTGAATAATTTATTTTTATAAATACTGAGAGAATTTGTTTTTTTTACATTAAACGGCAAGCTGTTACAAACAATAACTCTTTAAAATTTAAAGTATTGCTAAAATAATCTCTATTTAGGTTTTAGTACCAAGAGGTTTCTAGTTTCTACAGATCGTAGTGTATAACTAGGCTTTATCTGTCTAAATATGACTCGTAGATTCTGTGATGTATTTCCATGTCGAGCTTTAATACTAAAACAGCTTTACTGTAATCAGTTCTTTTTCTCAATTTCCATTCATCTTAATGTTTAAACAGGAGTTCTAGAGATGAATCAAAAGGCTTATCAAGAAGTATACGTGCTACCTTTTAAATAAGTTTATAATTCTGTCAGAGTCTAGTTTGGGAGTTTCTTATATATTAGGACAATAATCTTGCAGTGGTTGAATGTATGCATTACACATTACGATTCAGGCATCAGGATGGGGCGTATTTTTTAAATTTCGACGATCGGTGATATATTCGAAGGCAGCGATTTACATACATTATGAACTTGTACACACCTCTGAAGAAAACTGTCAACATGATTAGAAATACTATCAACTGTGGTATTCTTATTATTTAACTCAAGATTGTTCTGGTTCATTTGAGCTGATGTTTGGGCTCTTGCTGTTCGCATGCAGTTAGTCTTATTCAGATTTTGAGGAATTTGTGTTATTTTTACACCATAGATCAATATTCTTCAAATCTTCGTTTCATTTGTTTTGGATGGCATTTAAAGACGAACAGAAGAACGTACTGTTGTGTCATCTGCAAACAGGTCTTTATTGGAGATCTTAGTAGTAAGTGCGAGGTCATTAATACAAATTAATAAGAACAATAGACTCAGTACTGACCCTTGTGGAACACCAGCGTTAACAACTGCAGAAGAAGATTTAGTACTATCTATACGTTCAAGCTGCCTTCTGTGTTGCAGATAAGAAGTCAACTATTTTATGACGTTGTGATTAAAATTATAGTACATGCATTGTAATTTTAAGAGAATTATATTGTGATTCTCCAAATTACAACTATATTCTTAAGTCAATATAAACTATACATATTTCCTTTATTCGTTTCATCTCACCACGTGAAAGTAATTTTCTGAGGGCTGTTTGCCATTAATGGGAATTCTAAACCCTGGATGCTAATTGTATAAAGATTAGTATCATTTAGATATGAGTAAATACTGTTTGTGATATATTTTACAAAGACTTTAGACAGTAATTATCAGACTGATATCTGCCGTTATATACTAGGGGTATCCTTTTCTACACGTCTGACTGTTACATTAACACATTTAAAGGTTTAAGTATTAATTTGTCTTAATACCTAGGTTATTATTTGTTATAGCCTTGGCAATTACTGGTGCTGAAAGTTTCAACAGTTTTCTAACAGTACCATCTAGTTATGTAGCTTTATTTCCATTTAGGCTAATTAACGTTTCATATTCATCTGTATCTGAGGTACACCTAAGTGGTAAATAAGGTTTGTCATGTATCTTGATATGCAAGTGTTCTTCAGATTTTCAGGATTAACATTTTCACTTTATTCACAAAGCTTATCTAAACGTTCACTAACGTATTTGTTAAAACATCCGCAATTTCTTTCATTGATTTAACCAAATTACATTCGTGTTGTAGTTAAATCGAGTGAGGAACTTTTTTTTCTGAACATTAATTTACATATGTTTTTTCCATATCTGAACAACATTCTTAGTTTCTTCTATTGCCTGCTTGTAATAATTATATTTTCCCTTCTCACTCGTTTCTTTTACTTTGCTCCTCCTTTGTTTATAACTTGAAAATACAATAGACTGTGTCACGCTTCTTCTATGTTAGACATACGATGAATAGTGTTTTATTGTTTTCATGCCTTTTTCTTTCCACATGATTCACGTACTCTATAGACGGTGTATAGCTTCCTGTAAGATAGCCGTTTGGTGTATTTCTATTTCTATATTTATTTTTGTGTTTGTGTGTCTTGTTTTTAAACCATAACAGAGTTATGTTTTCTACTAAGAAGTAAATATTTGGTCTGCGTTGTTATTGGCCGATTTTAGATACTGCGGTGGTACTTAATTATAAAAAAAAAATAATTATGAGAGCAAGATTCGAACTGCTAATTCGTCGACACACCCCTTATGTGAAATTCCCTATAGACTAACATCCAAACAGTCAATATTTGCTATTGTCATTTTTGACTCCTTCGGCGGTATACGTCCTTGGTATTACACAGGCTGCACCCTGTAATTTAAGGACCCCATTTATTGTTAGTAAAACTATTTTAATATAATGACAGCAAGGATTTAAAACAGTACTGTATAACAACAATCATGGAATTAATTTCCCAATGTGATCTTTGTTTTCATTCATTGTGCGTGGTAAAGTTCTATGCAAAAATAGTATATGCTGTCGTAATAAATAACATTTGGTTATTGTGCTATACAATTTGGCATTAATAGCGTACTTAAGTTAACATAATGCATGATCAAATATACGGCTAATATGCTGGTCATATAGAGATGAGTTATATACTGAGTTTTATTTTCGATCTTCATGCCTCATGTCTTAGTCTGCTTCAGTTGCATCTTAATCAATGTACAATGAAGAAATAAGCAACTTAGCAATTGAAAGTGCTAGAATGAGAATTTATTTAGATACTCGTTTATTTATATTTTAAGTGTGAAAATATCATCCGCACAACCTCACCTTCCCCACCAGAGACTAAACTACCAGAATATTTTTTCTGTAGAATAATCTGAAGGCCAGTTCGACATGGGCGTTGTATTAGGACTATGGAATATCAAGATCGGAATATCGATTCGGTTTGCAGGAAGTCTATAATACGTATGAATTACTCAAGCCATAACGTACTTTTTGTTCATTTAGGTATCACACCTTTGCCATCGTAATAAGGGGATCTGTATGTACAAATAGGTTTGGCTTGTAAGAAAACCGGTAGCAGCGTGAACTAGATCCGTATTGGAAGTTGAAGATTGAGTTTAGAGAAACCCGTGGTCCTATTTTGATCAGGGAAAGATCACCGTCTATCCGTCTATCCGTATCAGGATATACAAAATCCTCTAGTGATAACGACTGCTATCTTGTGACACTGCATTTATCAAAAGCGACCGAAAGCCGACTCAACGTACGATTGAAAAATTTTCTACTGTCGGTCCTTTTTGAATCGGGAGTTCTCTTTCCCCAATAGTGGCAGGCAACATATTCTGACATGACCCTTGTTTGGTAACACTATCGATGCCAACCTCTCCCAGAGCTTTTCTTCAAAAGTGTTTAGCAAGTATGCAGATTATTACAGACACAACTGAAGAAAAGCTCTTCATATTTCCACTACCACTGATATTTGAAATGACAAAATAAAGGACTAGTGGGAAAAATAAAGAGAAGGGAAAACCTATCTGACTGATACCCTTTCATTATATATATATATATATATATATATATATATATATATATATATAATAGTGAAAAAAGCTAGTTAATTTTGAATACCCTGTTTTTATGATGTACATGTCCAGTTTCATGACAACCTGTAATTTCAGCTTTTATAGTTACTATTGATGTGTATAATGGCAGTGCTTTTCTATGCATGCACGGGAATGTGCACGTGGACCGTTTTTTCAGTTTTTAATATTTTTCTGGAGTTTTTGTACTTCGCATATTAATTAGTCATGAAAATGAATATGGTAGAAGAATTTAAATGTAAATCGTATAAATATTACAGATTTCCTCTTGTTATGAATGAGTTTCAACAGTTGACCAATCAGAACGCTTCCCACTCTTTTGGGGAATTGACAATGTAGAGTTTATCAGTCCGTTTAGGCTGTTGGACAGGTCGCATGGAGTCGATACCAAATATATATAAATATGGAGACAGAAGAGTATCATACAGGTTTGAGAATTTTTAATTCTTAGGAATCCGGAGTGACTGTTACTGTCTTGATTTATGTGGCAGAAATCTGGAGTGACTTTCTACTTGGTACGAATTAAAAATGATCTAACCTGAATGACAATATTCTTTCTCCATATTTAAATATTCTCTTCATATTTTCACGCATCCTCCTGCAGGATCCAGGGATAGCACTTTCCGCTCTCTTTGCTGTGTATTTGTAACTTTATATATATGTATATATTCTTTTCCACCTTAAACTAGAACGGAAACATACGAATAGAAGAAAGAAATTACGATCTTCGACCAACTGAGACTGACATCACATCGAGAAACTTGTTGGATGTTCCAGATTTTCGTGGCACACGATATGTTCTACACGATCAAGCAAATGTCCAACGAGAAATTACAGTCAAACATAAAGGTCTGTAGAGTTTATTATATTTGAAGCATAAAATGTGCATACTTTTTATGTACATTGCATTGCCAAGAAGGTAAAAGATTCCAATGAAACGTGACGAAAACATATTACTAATGATTTCAGAAGGCGTGGGTGGGTGTCTGTTTGTTTCTTTCTTTTGCATAGTTTATCTGTTATAATTCCAAGTATGATTACTATAGTACTCATTTCGGTGTGATGCCACTTTCCCCCTCTTTGTTCAAACTACTTGCGAAATCAATAGACAGTAAGGAAACGTCAGTGTGATTAAACCTTTGTTTCTCTCACGAGGGAGCTTTGTTTAAACTCCCATACAATTTTTTTTTATATTTGAAGATAGATCCCAATCACGAAATGCATGACTATAAAACTCAGCTTACCTCACTGTCTGTGTACATGATAAAGATTATCTCATCTTGCAGATGCAGCGAAAGTCAAGGAGGAAAATGTAGAACAAAAACTTAAAAATCTACTCCGACGTTTTTCACATGGACAAAACAACCAAAAGCATTTTCCTTTCTCAAACTTCACGTTATCGCCCAGAAATGTAGCCGGTTTAGATAATAGAGGTGAGAACAGTTAGAGTGGAACAAACAAGCAGGATGGTATGATATTATCTCATATAAGGATGGAAAGGTAACCCCGGGTGATAATGGCACCTTCAATTGACAATTCAATTCAGTTCTGTTCTATTATTTTGTTTTAACGTTCTTAAGCAGTACGTGCATAGTGAAAATACACCTTATTATGGAAGAATATAACATTTTAAAAGGAAACTAATTTGAACACAATCACAACAGATTATTCTAGATTAGAAATACAACAAAAATACACATTTTTAATCAATTATAATTATTAAAGGCTGGAACTATGGAAAGAGAATGGTTATTGTTATTATTATTATTATTATTATTATTTCAAATACCATCCACAGGTAAGCTAAAGCAAGTCTACGTTGTTGAGATGGCTGTACTGATAGATGCAACAGTATGGGACTTGTAAGTGTTATCTTGGCATAAACAGACACACACACACACACACACACACACACACACACACATATATATATATATATATATATATATATATATATATATATATATATATATGTATATATATATATGTATTTATATATATATATATATATATATATATATATATATATATATATATATATATATATTTACGTTCTTGTATACAACGTTTTCTCTCTGAGAAAGTTCGAGTCTAATTTCCCTGGCCAAGTTTCTAATTACTATATATTCCTTTCTTACAACGTTTAATTGGTTGTAGCGTTTGATTTGTGTCGTCCGTCAGAGTAAATTAGCGCATGTATATCGTTTTTATCACCGGATGCGCATGTCGACCCAGTAATTGATTCTGATTGAAGTACACGGTCACGGTCCTACAATATAAATCAAGGTATATAGAGTTTATTACAGAGAATTACAAATATACGCCAAACAGAGCGGAAAGTGATATCCTTGGTTTCTATAGGAGAATGCTTGAAAATTTCAACATAATTTTTAAATATGAATAAATAATAGTACCATACAAGTTAGAGAATTTGTACATAGATGAGAAATAATTACTGGGTCGACATGCAGGTGTCTGCTACGCATGAATGCCTATACCACCGACTTTGTAGCATCAGTTTTTGGGTACTGTGTGCCTGGTCGAGATGGTATAGGGGTTGGTGCGTACAGGTAAGGTGATGGGTGCCGTAACCCGCGTAACCGGGTTCGAATCTCCGTAGAGTATAATGTTATCAAACATTCTCCTGTAGGATCCAGGGATAGCACTTTCCACTCTGCTTTCCACTCTGTTTGGCATATATTTGTAACTCTCTCATTTTAGTTCTCTCTCTCTCTCTCTCTCTCTCTCTCTCTCTCTCTCTCTCTATATATATATATATATATATATATATATATATATATCAATCTATCGACCTACATCCCTTCACCTATCCATCTATCTACCTTACTACGGCATTATTCAAGCCAAAGTTTAAGTTAGTTATCTATCTATGTGCATATCTACATCATTATCTCTGTCTACATATATCTACCTTCCTGCATTTTTACCGCTACCTATAGTTATCTATCTATCCCTGGCAGTGCTGCAAAACAAGTTTAATGAAATGTTTATCCAGTGACGATCGAAGCTGAAAGCAAGACAATATTGTATTGATTATGCGCCATTAACGTTCTTGCAGAAATGTTGTCCCGAATATGAATTAGTTGAGCTCTCAGGTAGCTGTCCGATTTTTTAATTAATTCAGACATAGTCAAATTGTGAAAACCGGTAGCAATTTTAAAATTAAACACCATATTTCATGTAATACGCAAAAAAATTATTTATCCAATGTATTGTGTGAACTGTAAAAAGCAATACGTTCGGGAAACCAAAATCAAGTTACGCGCTAAGGTGAAAGGGGCATTTTTCGGATTTACGACTGCTAAGACATAATTAAAACGCCTATCTAAACATTTTAATATAAACTATTATAAAGATCATTTGATTGGCATTGAGCACAACATCTGCTGGTCTAACGCGGATAGAAGGAAAAGAGGGCAATGCTGGATTAATTATTTAGGAGCTGACATTAATTTTAAAATTCCACCGACTGTGCAACCTCTATCTTAGTCTTGTGCATTTTTCTTTTTCTTATGTATTTATGTCTTTCTTCCAACATTATTTTTTCTCATGTGTGTTTACTTAACATTTTGCAGGATCATTGGGATAGATAGATTTAGCAGTATCTACCTTTACATCCGTGCATCTATCTATCCCTGGCAGTGCTAGAAACCAAAGCTTGTTAAAATGCTGTATCCAGAGCTGAAACTAGGGCAATAGTTCCTTGATTATTTGACACAAAATTAAATGTAAAGATGTCCCGAATATATATATTAACTGAGCTCCCAGATAGTAACAATGTCCCAATATTCGAGTCTCTGTTTTCGCATACTGCAGGAGATAGTTCCGACCTATCGACTTTGACGATATTCTGGCTTTGGAACCTATCCTGCTATTTTTGTGTGTTTGCAAATTCGCAATGCGATTGGAATACGTGATTAGTAATGACTTTAATGTGATAATTAAAGACATATCTTTTCTTGAGTTTTAAATTCTTGCAAATCATAAGCGCGTAGCAAATGTACTAAAAGTTACAAACAAGACCCAGACAAATGCATCACAATAATTTCTTATGGAAGTAAATTGCTACTGTTATTTCATTCCTCAGGAGGGAACATGTACCCACGCATACAAGCACACATCGATTATATATATATATATATATAAATATATATATATATATATATATATATATATATATATATATATATATATATATATATATATATATATATATATACGAATAAATAATATTACCATACAGGTTACAGAATTTTAATTTTAATTCGAACTCTACGGAAATTCAAACTCAGATCCGCGGGTTACGGCACTCATCGCCTTGCCTATAAGCATCAACCCATATAACATCTGGACCATGCATCTAAGTATATAGTACATCTGGATTCCTACGACAGAAATCAAGATATATAGTAGTTATTACACAGAAAATTACAAATATACACCAAACAGAAAGTGCTATCCCTTGATCCTACAGGAGAATGCTTGATATAATTAACATAATTTTTAAAAACGAATAAACAATATTATCACATAGGTTATATTGGTGTATATTTGTAATTCTCTATAATAACTTCTATATACCTTGATTTATGTAGTAGGAATCCAGATGGACTGTGTACTTAGATGAGAATTAATTAGTGAGTCGATATGCGGGTATGTCTGCTACGCACGAATGTCTATACCATCAACTTTGTAGCATCATTTTCTGGTGATGTGTGCATGGTCGAGATGGTATAGGGGTTAGTGCTAATAGTCAAGGCGATGGGTGTCGTAACCCGCTGATCCGGGTTCGAATCTCCGTAGAGTACGAATTAAAATTCTTTAGCCTCTATGATATTATTTATTTATATTTAAAAATTATGTTAATCTTATCACGCATCCTCCTGTAGGATCCATGAATAGCACTTTCCGCTTTTGTTGATGTGTATTTGTAATTCTCTCTCTCTCTCTCTCTCTATATATATATATATATATATATATATATATATATATATATATATATATATATAATCTCTACTTTCAGCTTTTCAAATCTGATTGAAACAATAGAGACTGCTGAATATGTGGACACAAAAATAAGAGAATTTTTCTCACACATTATTAACGGTGTAAGTAACAAATATTTAACTATAGAATACATTAACGTTCCTTTACTTTACATACTTCACGTTTTCTCAAGCAAAATAAAAAATTTGAAAAGGAACGATGGGTGATCCAGCAGGATCTACAAAATCTTTTTTTTTTGTTGCCTAAACTGTGAAGACTTTCGAGTTACTAGGACGAAACTCGCCTGATAGGCGTTCCTGTTATTTTGTGTAGATGTAGTTACAATGAAACTTCCATCAGCAGGCGACTCTCTAACCCGGCTTACTCTGTAAACAGATCATCATTTAACACTGGAAAAAGAAAGAATGAAAGACTTTTGTCCCAAAAAGGCAGATATAATACTAAGCAGACCTTCATGTACTGCAGACCTCTATGAAGCAGTCAAACTGATGATATTAGTAGTGTCCGGTTTAGATAAGTGTTATCTTTTTCTTAAAATTAAACACTCTCTTTGATGACAAACGTCAATTAGTATATGTCTTTCTCCATCCGATCTGATTAAAACGATAGTAACATGTCTTTCGTATGTTATCTATATATCATTTTATGATTGTGTATTCTCGGAGAATTAAAAAGAACATAAAAGCACTATTTTTACGTGTTCATGCTACAATCGTAAATTTTCATCACGTTTAAAGAATTTTTTTTTCTTTTGTCGTAGGTAAACCTGCTCTACAAAGGAATAGAAGATACTAGTATAGAAATCAGTGTCACACTTCGTGAATTTCACATTTTCCGGGTAAGAAATTTTGTCAACTGGGGATTCCTTTACGTCCTGGTGCTCCCGATAGTGTACATTCTGTTTGTGAACACATAGTTTAATGTAAATCCTCATTTTAAAACAACTGTAAAAATCGTATGTATGGCCTACGTCGGGGCGGGGTTGATGATTGTAACGCCTTTGATATGCGAAGGATCTATACAATTCTAGTTTAGATATAATCAACCCTTCAGAAAATCCAGAAATCAGGTCTATCGGGTAAAATAACATCTCTTTTTTTGCAAAGAAAAACGGTATGCTTTTTATGTACTACAAATACGTGTACACGGTTCATTATAACTGATAATTGTCAAATAATCGCCACCTGTTTCTGCGTCAGTGCCGGAATATTGATCAGAACATTTTCATATCATCAACGGAAATCAGTATTGTGTTGATTTTAAAATAATAAAGCCCAAGTGGCAAAGTTTGAACTTATTCTTTAATATCAATATATGATGTAGGTTTAACTTACTTTCGACCACATTTAATTAAACTAGCAAGTCAGTTTTAGATGAATGTCAACAAAGATTGATTTCAAGGGGGAGAGCATTGAATAAATATTTTGGAGAGGAAATGTAAATTGATAAAATCCGGTAAATTATCAACGAAGGATCAATCTTATTTGCTAATTCATCTGCAATAATCAATATATATATATATATATATATATATATATATATATATATATATATATATATATATATATATATATATATCCGTCTCAATCAGATATCAAGCACTCAAGCATACCATTTCAGCGAATAGAGTAAATACAACATGTTCGAATGTTTAAAATAATATGGGCTGGCGGTACCTTATGTAGATGCGATGCTCTTTCATCTTTTTCTCTCTTTTCTATAGAAAGATGCATAATTTATGAGTATTGTGCACGAATATTTAAAACATATTGAGTCTATACACTGGTGCAAATCTTTTATATCTCATATCAAGGTCTGTGCTGAACGATCTTTCTACCATTTGTCTATCAAATAATGTGGTGAATTTCATAAGGATGGATCAAATTTTAATGCGCTGCAATTGTAATCGATATTATTTTGGGGCATAGGCCCAAGGATTTCAATTTAGTTTTATTCCACATGACTTTCTCATACGGCAAATCATGCAACAAATGTGCAGGAATGAGACAAATGTTTATTCTGCCTCAACCATTTAATAGTTTTAAAAATGTCTATACCAGTCTTCTTCTAGACTTCATAACAATTTAATGGAAAATGTTTATTTTGTCAGGTTTCTCTGATTAGTTTCTCTGATACCTCGTTAAGAATGCCAGTGTCTTGGCTGTAAATGTGAATTAAATATCAATATATGATGTAGGCTTAACTGAATAAATCTAAGGTCTTCTGCCCACATTGCAGCAATTATAAAGAAATTCAAACAAGAGGCGGGGAAACAATGCCGAGTTTATTGGAAAATACTACTAGAAAATGAATATTTCCCACAACGACAAAGATCCGATTTCTGATGACACTAATTATGCAACATTTTTAAGATCAAATTGGCTTCATCTCAAGTAGATTTACAGTTGAAAACCTCAGGTTTATTCATTTAATGTCTTATGCAGACAAATATAACATACCCAGTTTTTCTTCTCTTGGTTAATTTTGAAAAGCATTCCATTCAGTAAACTGCGCATTTATTTCAAATGTTTTGAACATTTTTAATTATTGGTAGTTCAATTAAAAGATAGGCTAGTGTATTCTATAATGATATAATGATATCAAAAAAATCTTGTGCTATAATGAATGGATACATATCTCCATGGCTTAATATTCATTCTGGGTGTAGACAAGGGGATCCGCTGTTCCCTCATATCTTTCTACTGTGTGCTGAGATATTAGCAATAATGATGAAACATAAAAGTATTATTAGGGGTATAGAAACAATTGACAGACCTTTCTATTTCATAATATGATATTGACATCCTAATATTTCAAAACCAATCGGACAAATCTTTAAGCAGAACATTGCATGTATAAACGTTGTATGCTCAAATTTCCAGTGTCTTTACGTTAATCTTGATAATACAAATGTTGTTTAGTTTGGGAGGATAAAGCACAGTTGGCAAAAATTTTGTAGAGATTCTAACATCATCTGGGAACAAAAACCATTGACAGTTTTGAGTATACATTTTTGTTCATATCTAAATCAAACATCGAGCATTAATTCCAAAAATATATTACACAAACAATGAAAACGGTTAAGTCAATAATAAAATTGAATTCTTATCAATTATGGGAGAATATTAGCGCTAAAAAACTTACAATTAAAGTGTGAAATTATATACCTTCGATCCCAGTGCATACTATGTATATACTAAAACTTGCATGAGACACACATCGTACTTTTACAATTCTGATTGACTAATGGCGAGTGTCTTTAAATAGTCTCTTTTCCCTTTCAAAAATGGTTTCCCTCACTGCCAAACAATTACTGCAGAGACTAATGTCTGGTGTTTCCAGTATAAATATTACATAAGACATTACAAACTAATACTTACTTGACTAAAAAGATTGGTATATTGAATGACCATAAATGCACTTTTCGCAAAAACAATCCGGAAATACTCATATGTAATTCTATAAAGAAGTGTGGAACAAGACACCATGTTTGGAATCCTTTAAAAGATATCTTAAAATATCATATGGGATTATAAAAGTTTTTATATATTTGTTTGTATACATGTATATTGCCTGAAATGATTAGATGAATGCATGCATTTTATGCATATGTAATAGATGTTTATTATAAAATTATAATGTATATACTGAACAATTCCTTTCTGAATAGTTATTGGTGTGTAAACGTAAAGAAGATAAACTTTGTCGTTCAACAGTATCTCTCTTTCTCCCTCCTTACCTCTCTATTTCTCCCTATGTCTCTCTCTCTCCTTACATTATATGTTTCTACTGTATTTACATTTGCACTAATCATTCTATTTACGAGCACCTTTTATAAGGTAGTCTGTATGATGCTCCCAGATGTACAACTACAAATGTAGCGAAAATATAAATTGGGAAATGAAACAACATGCCACTTGTTTCCCATTCACCCGTGTCGCTATTCTCGTACTCATTTTAACACTTAATTAGGACCTGAATCAAAATAATTACTACACTGTTTGTCAATTGTTTCCATTCTTACTTATAGAGAAAACTAACGTTACACAATTACTAGATCGTTTATCATTTGTTCTATATTTTGTTTAAAGAGGACTCGTGACTTCCCACACAAGAAGTCTATGGTGCAGACAGTTGACGGAAAGGACTATATCGATGTTGACGATTATATTGACGATCTTGCACGTTGGGTTAATAGATTCAGCTCAAACAGCGATCACGTAATGCTCGTTACGAGGTAAGTGTATGTAAAGCAGGTATAACCATACGCGTCGAGGGTACAATGACTACGAATAGAATACGCCCAATTTACGCAAAAAATATGTGTCAAAAACGTGGCTAAATGATCAGCAAATAAAAACGTTCACTATTTTTTAATCAAAGCTTAATATTTTGTATAAATGTTGTAGCCCACTGCATACTACAGTTACCTGAGTCTGTTAAAGTGCAGTTACTTACAATACATGCGTTGTGGTGCTTGCAAATACATATATACAATGTACATATAGTATGCAAGTATTTCACTCAGATTTCGTATTACATGTAAATTGTTCCCTACAAAGATTTACGCAAAAAAAACTGTTTTAAACTTCGTTAAGGTGTCACATTCCTGTAGAGAATATGTTCAATAATTTTGGGGAACTTACTTTTAATGACCGATATTGTACAATTTTCTGAACTACACTGGGGTATACCTTCATTGGTTACGTCAAAACAAAAAACCTGTCAGAAACCGATATGTAGGTTTAATAGTATTTCAGAGGCTTTTCAATTTTCTCAGTCATAACATAAACTTCATAAAATATACTTTCATCGATAAAGAGTATAGTTTAGTGCATTATTTCATTTATATGCCGACACCAATTACTACCATAAAGTAAATGCTTAAATAAACACAAAGCAGGCGATTAGAGAATCTGTATTGTACTTGATGATTATGGGTGGTATCATACAAATCTGCGCACCGCCCTTTGCACGGAAATAACTTTTAACACACATTTTAATGCAGTTAGCATATGTTTCTACATGTTGACTGAAATGATTAGATTTGAATTCAATCTATTCCTCGTCTTCCGATATTACTCGTAATTTATAAACCCAAAACCAAACGATGATATCAGTAATATGATATCGCTGCCCATGCCAACCCTGGACACCTGACTCGTTGTCCCCTTGGGAAAGACACTTAACTCCTATTTCCTCGGTATCACTGTTCAGACCAACCCAGGATGGCTTATTCATTGTGTCCTTATTAAGGAAACTTAACTTCCATTCCCTGGGCATCATATACTCAAATAAAGTATTGAAAGTGCGGTTTCAAAACCAACGATTGAACAAACAAATTCCTGCTTTGTATTTCCAATTATTCCTTACATTTTCTATTCTACATTTCTTTAGTAATAGCACTATTCAAGCTTTATGAAGTAGTAGTAGTAGTATCTACAAGTATTTTATTTATAGTTCTCTTGATGGCTCAGATGTTGGATTGATTTTGGTAGTCCTTGAGGTGGAGGAAATCGGGAATGAATCATCATCTGATGCATGCGCACGCATGCTTTGAATCCTGAGATAACTACGCCTACTTATTAAAATAACATCTTGTATAAAACCGAAGTTTTACTTTCGAAATTTGTTTTTGCATTATTAGAGATATATTGTTGATAGTGCAAATTGGATGGAAAATGATGTAGTTACTAAACATTGAGTTTATATCTATCATGTGGTGCAAACTGCCCAGGTATCGAACAATTTGAAATAATCTACTACTCTTAGTCAAGCAAGCATGACTAGCCGCCAATGTGAATTTCGAATAAACGGCAATTGACTAACAGCTTGTGGGAGACATAAAGTTTGGGGATTTCTCAAATGAACGCAAGAGCACAGAGATGAAGTGCAAGCGCATTATCACTCCGCTATACAGGCCTGAGTATTATTAGTGTTGTTATTATTATTAATATTATTATTGTTATTCTTATTATTAATATTATTATTGTTATTCTTATTATTAGTAGTAGTAGTAGTTGTAGTAGTAGTGCCTTTCTGAAAATATTTTAATGCAAGAAATGTTCATACGCTCTCCTTTCTTTTAGTGTTGCTTCATTATTATCATCAAACATATGAATGTCCCTCCGTGCTTTGCAAGCATACTATTCAAATTTATTCTTTGGCGACAAATCCAAACTGGTCTCAATATACCAGGTTCCACATTTGTTCCAATATTGATATATTCCATCAAACATGAAGTTAGTACTTAGAGCGGGAAAGTTAAGTTTTCACCCACAGTAGATTAAAATAATCCTTTTCTCTTTTCCCAATTACTATCTAGTACTTTTTTGAGATTCATTCATAACAAGCATGAATTCTGCATGAAGTAATGTTTTCCTTGTTTTCCTGAGTTATTTGCTTCATAATTGCACGATATACTGCGATGTTTTTCATGCAGAAGAAGCGGTAAATGGCTAGAAAGAGATGCAAAGAAATGTTATGTTATGAAGATATGTCTTCCCACTCCAGCCCCTCCCATGACAGCCCATCTCGATGAAATACCTCCAAAACTGGTCCAAGAAGATCGTTCTCTTGTGATAATTTAAAGTGGTCATTGTCTCCACTGTATCGGTGTCATTAGCTCCTAAAGTTCTTGCTGTACTTGGTGTTTTCGTTAACGCAAAATAGCTTTCTGTTTTCTTTCATTTGTGTCATTTTGGCATTCCTTTTGTCGGAGTTGTTGCTCGGTTTCTCTGCCTTTCTTATAAGCTCTGGATTTCAGTAATTGTAAACCCCACAACGTATTTATCGGTAGTAAGGGATATTTGGTAATAAGAGTGACTGTATTCTTCCGTGGGCTGCACTCTTTCTCAAAATATAAGGCCTAAAGGAGAAAATAGGCAAAACGTACTGATATTTAACCATGTATTTGAAATGTATTTTCGGCGTAATTTGATCGTATTCCGCGTGTAGTCATTGTGTAGTTATTGCACCCGCAACGTTAATGTCATCGCCAGAGATGGACCCGCAACAATAATGTCATTCCCAGAGAACTCGCCCATCACTTTTGTATGCCGTTGGATGGCGTAAGTGTACTTTGGGACTGATTATACACTGACTGTCTGTATGTGAAAGCGACATTTATTAAACATGGAACCAAAATATCGCTAATCCACATGACTCAATAAACAGTTATTTTCCATATATATATATATATATATATATATATATATATATATATATATATATATATATATATATATATATATACATATATATATATAATCTCTACATTTGCTTTTTCTGTGCTGAACATTACTTTGTGACCAAGCCCACCCCCCACCCCCAAGAACATAGGTTATTCAAAAGTATTTTCCTATACAATATTTCAGTTTAGCTCTTGTTCTTGTTATAGGTTACCGGGCATTTGATGGAATGCAGGCACTGTAAACAAAGCAACGTGACATTTGTCACATATTTTACTTCTGGGACAGCATCAATGCCTGATTATTTCAAATTGCACTGTAGCCATAATACATATATTCAATCACACCAGAATCCATGTAGTCTCAAGAATAAACAATTTCCTTAATATCATTACCAATAATGCCAATGTCCAAGCAAACAAGTGAGGAAAACTGCGCTTAAAATAGATAGGGGTTGCATTTGTGAGTATTGATCCGGAAGTAATAATTGTGAGATGAGTCCACATACGGCCGTAATATATATATATATATATATATATATATATATATATATATATATATATATATATATATATATATTGAGAGAGAGAGAGAGAGAGAGAGAGAGAGAGAGAGAGAGAGAGAGAGAGGGAGATTTCCAAATTCATCAGATCTTCATATAATCGTGTGCCAATGCACGGTGCAACAAGTCAGAACAACTGGAAAAGTGCTTTTGAGATCCCTGGATACCATTTTTGAGGCGGTCGTCACAAGAAAGCAACAATTACAAGCACATAGACGTCAAGGAAATATGTATTTTCCTTACCGTCTTATTACGGAGAAAGAACACCAAATTGGAAACAAAGTAACGATTACAAACACAAAAATGTAAATAACATTTGTATTTAAATTCCGTTTTCTTACAGTTAAACGAAATCAAATTGGTTTCATCGTAACAAAATAGCATCTAAGTACTAATTTCGTTACAGTCTGGGTGTTTGTAATTGTTCTTAGTTTTTCTTGTGTCGTTCACCTCGAACAGGGATCAGGAGATCTCGAAAGTGTTTGGCCAGTCTCCATGACTCTCTACACATTTTTAATATATATACATTTGTTTATTTATTTATTTATGTGTGCATGTGTGTGTTTTCTTTAAAAGAGGTATTTGAACCAAAATTTCCAACTGAGATTTCGTAGAGCTATTTTTGAAGTGAATGTTATTAATCTACGCAACAGTTTGCAGAGAATTTTGTTTATTACTTTCCACCGCATTTAATTAAACTAGCAAGTCAGTTTTAGACGAATGTCAACAAAGATAGATTTCAAGGTAGAGAGCATTGAATAAATATTTTGGAGAGGAAATGTAAATTGATATAATCCGGTAAAATATCAACGAAGGATCATCATATTTGCTAATTCATCTGTAATAATCTATATATATATATATATATATATATATATATATATATATATATATATATATATATATATATATATATATATCCGTCTCCCTCAGCTCTCAAGCACTCAAGCATACCATTTCATCGAATAGAGTAAATACAACATGTTCGAATGTTTAAAATAATATGGGCTGGCGGTACCTTATGTAGATGCGATGCTCTTTTATCTTTTTCTCTCTTTTCTATAGAAAGATGCATAATTTATATATCTCATCTCAAGGCCTGTGATGAACGATCTTTCTACCATTTGTCTATCAAATAATGTGGTGTGGTGAATTTCATAAGAATGGATCAAATTTGAATGCGCTGTAATTGTAATCGACATTATTTTGGGGCATAGGCCTAAGGATGTCAATTTAGTTTTATTCCACATGACTTACTAATACGGCAAATCATGCAACAAATGTGCAGGAATGAGACAAATGTTTATTCTGCCTCAACCATTTAATAGTTTTAAAAATGTCTATACAAGTCTTCTTTTAGACTTCATAACAAGTTCTTCCTTTTTTAATGGAAAATGTTTATTTTTGTCAGATTTCTCTGATAAGTTTCTCTAATACCTCGTTACGAATGCCAGTGTCTTGGCTGTAAATGTGATTTAAATAGTATTGCCGGTCTGTACACAGAACGACTATTTGTATTTACAGATATAATATGTATGATAGTTCCACTGGAGATAAGGATATTAACGGTAAGTGCTCTCTCTCTCTCTCTCTCTCTCTCTCTCTCTCTCTCTCTCTGAAATCCAAATAATGTGCCATTATAAATTTGTCATACGAATTTTAATATGTATAATACATGCCAGAGACAGTTGTCTTATTCTGAAGTCATTATCCATTAAATGGGACACAAAAGTCGCTACCAACTTATTTGGTGGTAAATCTTTTCAGACGGTATAACAAGTAAAATCATTATGGATGTTCAAAGTCGAAAGTGTTATTTTCCTATCACGCAAGGAATCTCCTAATGGTTATCCTCGATGATATTTTTGAATTATATGCTATTGTACAGCTACAACTGTCCTGGTTGATATACCATTTAGAAATCATAATTGTCATTATTTCTGAGGTTTTATATCTCAGACTTCTTCCACAAAGATATAAAGTAATACCTTAAGAGACCAACTGTTAAATTCATAAAGAAATTTGATTCTGTATTTGATAACTAATATCTTCAACATAAACCTACACTAAAGGACCACCTGACTTAAGAGACCATATTTTAGGGTTTATAATGGTAGTTCGGCTCTTTAAACTTTTGGTCCTTTTAATGGGATGGTTCTATGACAGGCGTGATCGTTGGGGTTTAAATTAAGATATAGTATGATTCATTTGATTGATTACTTTTGATTGAAATACCACACGTCACGTGATATACTGTATTGACACATATCGTATGACCATAACGTTATTGGCAAGTTTATGACACTAAATAACGACATATTCATGGTGTGATGCAGCTAAAATGGGTTTTCCTTTGCCACAACAAATTAAACTAGAACATTTACAACTAACCACTCAGAGAATCATCTGCAAGTGGTCCTTAGAAGTAGGTCGGCTATATACAGGTAAAATGCATTGGATTATTATGAACGTATCCACTGGAACTAGATTTTTATTTACATGAGGTCTATATATGCAGGTGGTCGCTAGGGCAGGTTTGACGACAGATAGATAGACAGGGACAAACCATTTTTGAGGTGGCCATTGCCTAGATGTCAATTAGTATTCAAACAACCTTACTGGGAACAAAATGTAAACCCAGCCTGCAGAGGTGGTCAGGTTTCAAAGGGCCGGTTTAGAGAGGTTTCTATGTATGTATGTATTTATGTATGTATGTATGTATGTATGTATGTATGTATGTATGTATGTATGTATGTATGTATGTATGTATGTATGTATGTATGTATGTATGTATGTATGTATGCGTGTATGTATATATATATTCATGCTGTTGGAATAAGTTTTGGACAACATCAAAATGGGTGCACGATGAAAAATCTGAATGTTTAACCTGAAGCTTTGGTAAAGTAGCCCTTACATAATATATATTTCCAACGTCCGACAGATCTCCTTTTGTTACATATCACAAAGCTAAGCTCAGTTCTCTTGACACAGAGATGGAATTTCTGGTTGGTTTCTATTTACTTCTAAACAATCACGTATGTTTCAATGTTTTTGACAAAATTTGTATCAACGTGTTCGATGGTAGAGTAGAGAAGCTTTGAAGTTTTAGCTGTTATGAACTTAGGAATTTTTCGAAAACGTCAAGCTTTTGAGATTCATCTATTAAATTTTGCAGTCTCTTCAACCACATTCATATTTTACATTCCTTTTAGTAGTTTATAGTTTTTGTGTTTTTGATGCTCACTTTACAAGTACAATACTATTTGTCTAACATGCCAGGTGAATTTCTTCCTTTATGGCTCTTTCTCTTTAACTTTGTCTCTCCTTTCTTCTTAATATTGTCCTTACAACATCTTAATTGTGCGGAATTATATCGATATTGTTCTGCATTACATGCATATCTTTATCACATTAGAGGTAGGACTTAATCTAATTTATAAGAACTTGTCACCGACCCATTTGTTAATATTTTAGAACATAAATTATGTTTAAAGGAAAACAAACTGTTTGTGACGAACTAATTTAATTAAATGTAAACTGTGTAGAAAATGTGGTATTTACCAAAGTTGTGATTTGTAGCACTTTTGCATGGGATAATTTCTCATTTCTTTTCTGCAATTGACGACTTTCACGATGCACAGAATCTCAAAATATCCATAAGCTCCTCATCTGCGAAAATAGTTTCGTCTATTACGGTCATGCTGGAGCTAGGAGTTGGCGATTAGGTATTTAATCCCACCTGTCAGATGTAAAATAACATTCGTTTCATCCATATGAATAAAATAATTATGCCCTTTGATCATAGCTAAAACATTTCTTTAATCGTACAGTGTGTCATGCTGGTCAACAGACCATTTGCCTTTGAAGGGTATTTTTACTGCGATAGTCTTTGGTAATTGCAACTACATTTAGATACAGGGAAAATAGTTATAAAGAACCAAGTTGAAGACACCAATATTGAGTAATTACATGTTTTAGATAGTTCAAACGTTTGAATTTATGTTGCCAAAAGCAAATGTTTATAGGTATAAACACTAAAAATTCTGATTCCCAAACATGGATATGCGTTCTAAAAGAGATGAGGTAGTCCATAGAGTTCGTGAGTGTGCAAATATAAAACAGAGAAAGTATTCACATGTTTGCATACAAATCAATTGATAATGAGGCGCGTCACAGGCGAAACAATCGCATTTGCTGCTGTATACAGGGGTAGTCTACCAGGACTGCAAGGCTTTGATATCATAATATTTGCTTAACAAGCTCTAGCTAGACCTTGACGCTATTTATATTCATCGTGTATACCGAGTTAGTAGGCGTACCATTTGTAATCGATTAAGTTCCAGCTGGTCAGTTTAAAAAAGCACAGACTTTTAATCACTCCCTTTCGAATGTGGACCTCATACTTTTCAATAAGTTTAAGCTCAAAGGTGTAAAGTTTCGTGTAAATTAAAACTACCCGTAGGACAGCAAAAGCACAAATAAAATACTAGAATCATATCCACTAGAAATCCAAAATAGCCATCATATTCCCGACAAAACTGATGATTAATGGACGTGTGTACAAAAATATGATCCCAGTGTGGCGTAAGATCATAAAATACAGCAGACTTTGTACAGATTTATCAGATCGTGATCGACCAGTGACCGCATATCAAGACAATAAAGATATTTGTACCACCGCCAAGCCAGTTCGACCAGCGACCACATATCAAAACAAGCAAGACATTTGTACCACAGCCAAGCCAGTTCACTCTGGAGATCAGTCATTGAGTCCGTTCAATCTGACTAGACAGTGTTAATGATACCAATCAGGACACCGCCCCAGAGCCAAGCCCTATACATCATCGAATTAGCGTTGTATCCCAACCTGATGCAATTTTAGATCTTCATCGGTTTGCATGCCTTTCACATGGGTTAACCGATGACGCCTGTGTCGCAACCGAAAGTGCGCCTACTTTGAGTAAATCCGATGCGACAACTACTGAGACCACCCCAGAAAAGGAGCTTCATGAGTGACAATCACAATTTCCCAGCTCGCGGACGGTGTCACATCAAGAATAAATACCGAGGTCACAGATAATCCCCCTAGCCGAATCACTACGAACACAAGCACATATAAACTCGCGGAATGTCCCATCATTCGCGGTAATTCATCTGTAACGGTCAAGAACACGAACATTAAATATAAAACAACATCGGACGTTGCATGTGAAGTTATCCCAAGGAAATTGTGGATTTGAACGCAAATGGCTATTTTAGTGACTTCTGTGACCTTTTACAAAGTTTTGTTATTTTTGTGTGAATGAAAAAAATAATTGACAATCACCATATAGTAAGTATTCCAAATTTTGCCATTTGAGGAAATCATGGACCTTTTTTTATAAGCATAGTATAGATCTGACTCTTCCTCAAAGTTATCGTCCAATTACGATTCTAATCTGCCTCTGAAAATTATCAAATGCTATTTGAAATCTAAGAATCAATAATTTTCTTGGTGTTTACAATACACTGGAGGAAAACCAAGCAGAATTCCGAACTGTATAATCAACAACAGACCATTTATTTGCACTATATGTCTTAACAGAATTTCTGAAATTCAGACAGCGAAAACATTTATGTTCATTTATCGACTTTAGGAAAGCTCATAATTCTGTTTGGCGGGTGGGTCTATGGGACACATTACTCCGAAATGATATTAGTGACAAGATTATAGAATTGTTTATAACTTGTATCTAAATATAAAGTCCTTAATGATATTTGCAGATAAACAGTCTGGTGTTTTTTCTTTTGTTTTTTGTTTGTTTGTTTGTTTGTTGTGTTTTGTTTTTGGAGGGGGGAGGAAGGGCAATGTGAACATCTCTCATCACTATTATTCTCGTTTTTCTAATCGATCTTGAATCTTTCTTGCAACACAATCAATATGCTGAGTGAATATTGATTTAGTAAGTTTGAAAGCTTCAGCATATCTCAATATATTGATTTTATTTTATGCAGACAACACTGTAATATTTGGGATTTATGCAGATTTGTTAAAAGACAATCTTAACGCTTTTTACAAGTAAGTTAAAGTATGGAAACTTAATAGTATCTTTACAAAAGAATAAGATCATTATATTTGGTAAAAGTAAAATCGATCAGCTTAAATTTAAACTTGGAGGAAATACTATTTTTGCATGTGCTTATTCATGTCCCTTGGTGTCCTTTTTTTCTCCAAAAACAGTTGATTTTTAAAGTCAGCAAACTTAACTTTGAACAAGTGAAGGAAGCAACGCATCTTACATTTTAAAAATACGTAACACTTGTACATCCCCATCGAACTGCAATTACTGCTTTTGATCATACAATTTTACATATTTTGCTTTATTGTTGTGAAGTTTGTGAACCCGAATTTCGAAATTTACTTATTATCTCTACGTCTAAATGCATATTTACCTGTTCACATTTTAAAAGCGGATATTCAGAGATTCCCTGTAGAGAAAGGGCGTTGGGAAAATATACCACATCACGATAGAAATTAATATCTTTGTGAGAAAAACAACATTGGTGATGAATACCGCTCTTTGTAAGGCTCTCCATTCTTTTCAATTAAAAGATCTTGATTTTTGAAACCCTAGTTTTATATTGGACCAAATGTGGGGAAATTTAAACAATTGTTTTAAACGGGAAATGTTTCTACATTAATGAAGCTAAAAATATTCTTGCAAATAATAATTAAAAAATTTGGATAAATGTTATTGCGGTAATAGTTATAACACATGAGTTGAGAAACACACCGTTTTTCTATACATGTCATTTGTTTGAATTGATCTTGTTATCAATCAGTTAAATATAGTTTCAAGGATACGCAACCATTTTTTAAATATGTTTGACTGTTTACGTGTGTAAGCATCCTCGTTCAGAGTTGTGGTGGGTGTTGCTCGTTGGAAACTTGCTGTAAAATTCACATTTAAATGTAGTTTTACCTCATTGAAGAAACAATATTATATTATTTTAAAGATTATATAATATCTAAATATTCTTCAGAATAAATTTGCTACCGATCTGTCATAGCAATGTACGCTCAGATTATTAGACTGAAAAAACTAATAAATTCAAAATATCAATATGAATGACGAATGATAATCTTCTCTTAATTATTGTTTCCTAATACAGACACGTCCACATACAGCCTACTTTCGATATGAAGTCAACGTTCCATCAAAGACAAATATGGTCTTATAATGAGGATGGCGGTATAAATGGGTTCTGATCTCACGAAATATTAAGAGCAAGGAAAGATAAATAGAGTGATAGAGATTTAAATACTAAATGTAAAGATGAATGAATAAACAAAAAGAAAAGATTTAATAAACTATAAATCAAATAAATTAATTCCTAATAATTGAACAAATGCAAAACTTACATCCTGTGTCGTTCGATAGATTTTTATGAGATCATGAGACATTTCAATATTTTGATCCGTACAACAAAAAATCTCATAATTGTTTTGTGATTTTTAAATTTCGTGTTAAGCGAAATATTTTTCTTAGTATGATGTCGAAGTCTAAATCACCAGAGAAAGCCGAGAATCATTTATCGTCTTGAATTTTGATGAGCAAACATTTCTTCGAAATGAGTCCTGTTATCAAGGAATCTCACATTTTGCCGGAATTTAGGTGATTTCACGATTTCCACATATCAAATCTCTTTTCACACCCGTTGTGTGATTACACAGAATGAACTTACTGGTTTAAAGACAAATGGATTATATCAATGCCCGCCGAAATTAACTGGCCTTATAATGAGCGCAGTTCTGGTAGAAAATATCCTTTTTTCCAAAATTTAGGAAGGTCAATTGCAGAAAACGAGGGTAACGTTATCACACAGGTACTATAAAGTCAGAAAATTATTTCTGAACGATTTATTGGCAATGTATATATGTATATATATATATATATATATATATATATATATATATATATATATATATATATATATATATATATATATATATGAAATTAAAGTAAAACAAATGAACCCCTATGTTCCAAAAACAGAGAGGAAAGCGCTTATTACTGGATTACACATTGTAGTTATGGATACATTATTATATGAAATACATTTATATAGAAACACAAAAAATAATTAAAAAGGGTTAGAAAGTTATAACACGGCTCATGCAGGAATCGAAACTGCGTTGCGTGTAATGGCACCCGTGGACTATGTCTCGTTCGTCATAGCCATATTCAACTCAGGCATGCTCCCATTTCCAAAATGGAAGGAAAAAGGTAGAAAGAAAGCATTCGAGGATCAAGGGAACCAAATAGCCTGGCACGATTATCATTATTATTATTATGTTTATTACGTCTTCAGACCAGCTTCTCTTGCAATATAAATACATTTATCTTTGTTTCTCGTTGTGAAAATTATGAGAGAAATGTAAAGGCGGAAGCGAAATATACTGCACCACGAATCATGGCACCCTATGAAGTACGATCTCATCGCAATAACTAGGTCAGGCCCAGCAGTATAGCGCTGTAGCGCCGATAGCTTGCATCCAAATTGGTTGGACCTTTTGTTATAAAAAAGATCCCTTTGAAGACATTTCTACCATTTGTTATTTTGTTTGTGGGACTTTTATATTTTTTTTGGCGTTTTTGTCTTGAGTTTCGATTTCTTCATTATTGTTAATACTTGTTGTGTTCTATTCACGAAACGTAGCGAAACTTTGTTGTATTGATCTCCTCCCTGTTTTCCAAATTTGGTGCCTATATATATATATATATATATATATATATATATATATATATATATATATATATATATATACATCATTTGTGTTTTGTATATAGAGGTAAATTTATCATTAAAATAGCATGTATATACCTTGCATTTCTAAAAAGAATTTCAGTGGACTTGTCCCACGGCTGCGCGTTAATGTTTTTGTGCCCTTCTTGGTCATTACACAATGTATTTTTGATCATATGGCTTCCAATTAGCCCATCGGAAGCTATACATTGTAATTAATTTTAACTGGTTGGCGTACCTGGATTGCAGCATTCTGATTTCAAATAGATACAAATATGTAATAAATTACCACTTAAACAAGCAATTCGATTTTGTTTAGTTTCTAAACCTTCAGCAGAAAATGACGAAGTCGAAAATATTTTAAAACAATTTGACACAACCCTATAAATGTACATGAGAGATCATCCACATGTGTCTTCACGCCGTAGTGTGCATCTATTCAAGCCATAGTGGTCACGGATGTTACGGGTGAGTAAACTCAACTTGACAACCACGTCTTTAGGAGGTTAATTCAAACCAAAATATTGATCTTTTGGATTTTGTCAACTTTTTTATTCAAACTTTGAAAACTAAATAAAGAAGAAAATTGCTTGTTCTTGTAGCAGTTGATTAACTATTTATACCTATTTGTAATTACAACTATGTAATCGAGGTACTCCTATCATTTACAATAATTTACAATGTATAGTTTCTGCTGTGCTCATCTGACGTCATATGACCAAAATACATGGTGTAATCACCAAGAAGGGCACAAAAATCTTAAGGGCTATCGGTAATGCACAATTCAGAACTGGTGGGTGGGAGATGGTGCAATGTTTATGACAAAAATGGCTATACATTTTGGTAACAGTGATGTCATATTTCCTTCGATAGAGTACCCTGTAACACTTAGCAATGGGTTTCTGAAAACATATCTAAAAATAACAAAATTTCATGTCTTTTGTCGACAGACTTTGAAGCAATGAACATCAATGTGGAGTGTGTACATAATGAAACAAAAATGTCACTGATACTGATCAATAATCCACTCAGTGGCAAGGAAAACTGGATTTTGTTTTAAACTTTGACAAATTGAACACCAGCTTTGCCTGCATACAGTGTTTGCAAATAAAAGGCATTTTAGTCAGTCCTGAAAACCTGGAAAGTAAATCCTAAGAAAAGGTATGGAGGTCTGTGCGGGCCATGCATAACATTGTATGAGAAACACAATGATACAATACAACATGTATGTTGGTAATAATAATAATGAGAATAATGTCCGTGACAAACATTATGATGATCCCCAGGGTGAACAGTATGAAATATTGTAATAATCTCTGTTCATATGTCTTTCAGTACATACTATATGTCTAGCTATCTATATTTCTATGTGCCTACCTGGCTGTATTCAATTTAAATTGTGTACCTGAACTATGGCAAGTACACCATAAAATGCTCGCCATTCCCCATGTATGACTTTTTAATATGCAAGGTTACAGGACTGCCACCATTGTCTACTATCTACCGGGTTCCCTCACAAAAAGTAAAGTGAGTTGAGATGTCAATGCCATGCACTTTCAGACATTCTAGGTTTACCATTCTGTAGCTATCCATAATGTCTACAGACCGTTTTAGTTTAAACGTAGCACTTTTATCATCATGATGAAACACATGTAGCTTCCTATTAGGCTGAAATAAAATGCAGTGCACAATAATGTTGGCAACCGTTTCTTCGACGGATATCCCGTCCATCTTTATCAGCTGATATGGTGGACACATAATCTTGACTCGATAATACTGTTCCACATTCTT
Source organism: Margaritifera margaritifera (assembly GCA_029931535.1). Taxonomy (NCBI): domain Eukaryota; kingdom Metazoa; phylum Mollusca; class Bivalvia; order Unionida; family Margaritiferidae; genus Margaritifera; species Margaritifera margaritifera. The sequence continues at coordinate 1,759,631 of JAQPZY010001661.1, read as the reverse complement.
GTATCTTCAAACACACAATTCCATTATAGTTTGTCTATATTTACAATTATGTCGACCACCAATTGCATTAAATCACCTGTATTCATTCTTTGTTCTATAGCACCCCATGTATTTTCAAATGACTACACTGTATCACGATACAAACTGATTGATCTGAAGTCTTCAAATCTCACACAAAAAACAAAACCAATCAATGTTTAACACAAATGCATGAAATGTCACACAAAAAAGCATCACCATTTTGTATATATGTAAATAAAAAATAAGTCTTAACTCTGTCCCTACACATGATCTAATTGACAAATCGTAGATTCCACTGTAGAAGAACACGAAGTCATATACATGTATACATGTAAAACTCACAGTCTCTGACCACTTTAAGCTACACCTCGTTTAGAATTCGCGACTAGTGACAACTGTAACATACAACAGATCTGACTGAACAACCTTCTTATAAAATATTAACTTTTCATGTGTAGTACCGAATCAATTTTTTTTTCTTCATGTGATTAACAATGTTCTTCTCTTTAACCACAAACTCACTACTAAGTGTTACAGGGTACTCTATTAACCAGACTACTCTTATGTCAGACACGCCTAACACCCCAGGCATTCTTGTGTAAGACATCAACACACCCTGGCTTGATAGTATGCAGCAAAAGGGAATGTTGAATAAAACAACATTTAATTGACAACATGTGGTAGGTAGATGGTGCTTGGGCATTTATCAATTACGATCGCGGTTTTCAGTCCAGATCGCTCTGAGCACTCCCTAGTTAGGGCACTGAGCTGTTATGCAAACAACGTTGCATAAGTTTTACAACTGATATTCAGCGGTATATTGATAAGTAGTTAATCGCTCTTTATGTAGTGACAATTTTAATTTAAAAAATCGATTAAAGATAATTGGAATGGCTATAGAGGATCCTTGTGATGAGCGCTTGATAATTAACGCAAATATGTACCCTTTACCAAAGTCATAAGAGACCCATATGCCAACCACTTCAATTTTTCCCCGACGCACAGGCATATTCGTACCAAGTGACATTTCGCCATTAAGGTACTGATATAGCTCACCGCTCTGTTCTTAGGATCTGTTTGGTACACGTTTGCTGTAAATGCCATTTATTTGCAAAAGTATTTAAGCTCTCAGTATATCGATGTGAAACAATATTTTATGATTTGGGAACCCTAAAATTTAATAATTTTTATAAGTTGGGTCCTAAATGCCATTTATTTACAAAAGTACTTAAGTTCTCAGTACAGCGCTCTGAAACAATATTTTATGACTTGGGAACCCTAAAATTTAATTCTTGTTATAAGTTGGGTCCTTAGCGTAAAATTTTGCGCGATTACTCAATCATTGTTGTGTTTTTTAATATTTTTTAACCCAAGGTAATTATTCTTGGATGACATTTTTATCTTCTGTTTTTTATTTCATGCTTTCAAATTTTGAAATGTTTAACTGCTTTCATCAACTTTTCTGCGATAGAAATGTTTCATTAATGATTTTATCCGTATCAGTAACGTCAGCTAGAAAAAGCTATAAATAAACGCACAAATTAATCAGTGAAATAAGTGATGAATTAAACAAGTACATTATTTATGTTTAGTACACCCCTGTATATCAAACTTTTAAATGACCGGAAAACTTAAATAAAATAAACTAAGTCACCTATCAGAAAGTTAAGTTTACTCACAATAATTGTGTGATATTGTTAGAATAAAGTTACTTTCATCATGACTGAATTTTAGTATGTTTCAACATGTTCAATCTAAATGCTACCGTTTACTTGATAACTAAGTGTTTATTACAACGAAAGTAAAAAGAAGAGTAAAGAAAGAACTACATATGATGCAAATACTTCTGACAAAAGCATCTATGTGATCATTTTTATATTTTTTTTATCGAAATCCCGTATTAAGTTAGTAATCATAACGATCATGATTTACATATCACATATAGCATAAACATATTTCTTGTCCAGATTAACAGTATAATAAAATTCCTAATCAAAGCCGATATCTCCCAATATTTTACTAACAATTTATTTTATTTTAAATGCATTTTATCCAGTTTTGAAGTTAGAGGAGAAAATTACTCTTACTTTATATATATATATATATATGTATATATATATATATATATATATATATATATATATATATATATATATATATAGTGCGAATTAAAATTCTCTAACCTGTGTGATAAGGGTATCTCTAATTAATAGGAACTTTTTATGGCAAAATTTCCCTTCTGGATGAAAAAGTATTATCAAGAAAGTTTCATGCATTTTGAACTTCCTTTGGTATGGCTGACCGATATATTTCAACCTGTCACGACCAGACACTGCTCACTTTAGCATATACTGGCGGACATTAAAAAATTACAACAAAAACAACTTATAAGCAGATGTACTCCAGTGTAAATTCAAGTCTCAAGACAGATTGCATCCAATAATTATTGGGATACCCAATCATTGGTGTCGTTTAATGTTTTGCAGGAGTCACCATGAGTTGTGAGTCCATTAGCACGGTCATTACGTGGTAGATGTCGAAAACACCTATGGTCCGACATCATCAGCCAACGTGTTAAATTATTAAACGAAAATCAAAATTGTATCTCTCGTTGTGCAATACCGCGATTATTTTTGGAAGAAAGGTACAGAGTTGTGTGCTTTACTAGAAGATTTAAAGTAAAATTTGACTAGGTTTATGCCGATGCAATGCCACCGAACTATTTCTGTCGCAGTAACAAGTACCCTATAGTGAACAATTATTGTCTTTGCATGACAAATTTCTGCCATCCATGATAATGTCACGTCAGCGTGTCATGTAATGAGCAATTTTTGTCTACTTTAGTAATGAAAAACTTTGTCGTCACTTTATTTAATATGGCTGGATTTGATATACTAAAATATAGTGTGACAACATCCTCTATCAAGTGCGAAATTTGTTGTTAATTGAGTACGTCACTATGAAACTAATCTTCTTAGCTAAATTCCTACAGAAGACTAGTTTCCTCCGCAATCGCGTCAACAACAATGCACTAAGTTAATTTATATAGTCACACCTACTCATGCCAACAAATATCGCTATTGCCATCGACTGTAGTCATAATGTGTATCTTAGTATACCTTTAATGTGATCCAGAAAAAGAAGGGAATTCCTATCACGTGGTTGAAAGTAAACTTCAAAAATTCTACTAGCTTCTGGCAATTGAACAATTTCTCTTGCGAGAAGTACTAGTGGCATCGCGTGATGAACTAGTGCCCTTAAAGATCGCATCGCGTTAACGGGCGACAAAATAAACAAACATGTCATGAGGTCAATTCGTTCTACTTCAAGAGCATGACATTTGGCTTCCCTTTATTTAATCTTGCTGAATTTGATCTACTAATACATGTAGTGACAAAACCCTTGGGCAAACACGATATTTGATTTGTGTGGCTTTCCAGTTTATCACTTCAGAGCGGAATTTATTGACTAGTGCTTTCCCCTGTCGTCTCGGGCAGTAGTCATTAAATTCATTTCCATAGTCACTCACACTCAGTCCAACAAGTACCGCTATTAGCATTTGGTGTAGTCACTATATTTATATTAGAGATAAATACGATACATTCTTCTCAGTTGAGCATGAATTTGGCGCGTTATTTACTCTAAAGAAATATTTGATATTTTCCCCATGCACCTCGAGCAACTGATAGGTTACAAACGTTAACCTTTACGAATGTTATTATGATATCTGGTTTTATTCCTTTTTTTTCCTTTAAGGTCATTCCTTCCTCGGGACAATATGTCACAGCTATTACAAAACTTCGGTCATCCAGGCACGTGATTATTTTCTTACGGTGGCCACAGCAGCACACGAACTTGCACACAAGTAAGTTTATTCATAACGTCATAATTGTCCCCCGCATTTGTGTTCACTCGCTTAGCACTTCTGGTGTCCCGAGTTGGCATTCTGGTCGAGAATACCTACTCTAAGTCCTGGAATAGATTTGATTGTATTGTTACGACTCTAGGTCTTAAAAATAAGTAACAGAAAGAAAGTGAAACCAAGAATTAAAGTAAAGTCAACAAGCAATTTATTTCCCTACAATAGTAAGTACAAATACAAAATAGACTTACAATTTGTGAATCAAATTCCAAATAATCCTAAATGTGCTATCACAAGTCAAAAAGGAGAGAATGTTCCGAATGAATTCCAATAGTCTTGAATGTCCTGATATACTACGATGATACAATCCAGAATGTCTTTGAATGAGTTCACAAAAGTCCAAAGCAATATATTGATTCAAAAGTCAATGAGCACTTAATAATTCCAATTAATGTTTAAATAAATAATTCCTCTCGAATGATATCTGACTACAATGGCACAACAATAAACTCTGATCTCAAAATGATTCCTATACTGATCTTAAAACCGAAATTCTAGAACAGGAATAACTTATTTGTTTATGAGGTCTCCTATATATACATTTCCTGTTGACCCACATATTAACAGGACATGAGTCATTTTATGGAAAAACCCCAGTTTTTTCGCAAGACTGGTCTTGAACTCAACTACTAAGTAAACATCCTGTTGAAAGTAATACTATTTTTAAAGTACAAATAAGTACAACCGTACTATAATAAACAAAGTTAAGCACACAATAGATGAAATATACACAACACCTCCCCTCATAAAGAAAAATAAAGATGTATGCAATAAAGTTTTCTTTTACATACTTATCAAATATGCATATGATACTGTAATAATCAAAATACCATAAGAAGATGTCGCATGATTGCACTCAGCTGAATCATAAAAAATATACACAAAATAAAGCAATATAGTACTTTACAGGTTTAATTTGACCTTGTCTTACACTATGTACTAAAAAGGTGACACAACTCGCTTTTGCATAAATTAATCGTCAGATGTGCATCGCTGAGTCTATCGAAGAATTTCCGAATAGTTTCCAAGTGATCTTCCCATGTTTCGTTGTAGATGACGACATCATCGATGTTCGCGTCACAATTTTCTAGACCATATATTATCATGTTAATAAGACGCTGGAATGTGGCCGGATAACTTTTCATACCAAAAGGCATCACTTTATACAGATAAAGCACGTCTGCAGTTGCAAATGCCGAAACTTCTTTTGCCATTCCCGTGAGTGGAATCTGCCAAAATCCTTCGAAAAGGTCAAACTTTTTGGCATATTTCGCATTTCCAATTTTTTTCGATGCAATCATCTATTCTTGGCATTGTAAATGAATCCGTTTGGTTACACTGTTGGCTTTTCTATAGTCATTGCACATGCGGAATGTATTATCTGGTTTAGGTACAAGAAAACATGGTGAACTCCAGTTACTTTTACTTGGTTCGATAAAATCATTCTCAAGTAATTGAATTTCCTTTTTCAAATATTCCTGCTTAAGAGAATTCATCCTATAAGGATGCTGCTTCATATGTGCAGAACATACAATATAAACGTCATGATGGATTTTATTTGTTCGTGTTGGATCATCAGAAAACAAGAGCTCATACTCATCTAATAGCTGTTTTAGTTCATTTCTTTCCTGTTGTTGTAGATGTGAAAGTTTCTCGTCCAGATTGTTCAGTATTTCTGAATTCTCAAGTTTGGTTAAACCGAAGTCACTATGGTCAGATTGCATTCCATCGTTTGCATCCTCACTGTGTGGGACGGGTACAACTAAATTAATTTAATAACTCACTGGTCTATCTCTGTCAAAATGTGACAAAGTTGTTTCTGTTTCCGCCTCCCAGAAGTGTTAATGGTACACTTTAAACCATTTACTTTCTTGTCAACGGTAAAAGGACCATACAATTTAGCTCAAAGAGGATTATGAGGATGGACAACAGAGCCAGAACTTTTTCACCAGGCTTAAAACTCCTTTCCCGTGTATTTCTGTCATATCTTAATTTTGTTTTTGAATGAGTAGAGTGAAGATTAGTTCTTGCTATTTCACAAGAGACATCAGAGACATCAGAGCCATAGTCAAGAAGATTAATCTTTGAATCCTCATTTGAAAGAAGTTTCTCTTTCAATTACTTAAATTATCCACAGACAGCATGTCCAAACACCAGTTCAAAAGGACTAAAACCAAATGACTCCTGATCTTATTCCCTATCGGGAAACAAAAGCAAATGAACACCCTCATCCCAATCATTTTATGTGTCAAAGCAATATGGCCGAATCATATTCTTCAAAGTTTGATGAAATCTTTCTAAAACCCATTGACTTTCGGGGTGATAGGCAGAATATTTAAACTGTTTGATGCCTAATTCATGCATAACTTGTTGGAAAATTTCAGACATAAAATTGGACCGTTGATCAGACTGGACAGATTTGGGAGGGCAACAAGTGTACAAAAACTTTACCAAAGCTTTTACAATGGTTTTAGTTTTAATATTACACACAGGAATTTACTTTGGAAATCTTGTAGACCCACACATTATGGTCAACAAATATTGGTTGCCTAACTTGGTCTTACGTAAGGGACCGACGCAGTCTTACATTATTCTGCGAAATGGTTCGTCAAATGCAGGAACAGGTTGCAGATGAGCCTTAGGTATCTTCTGATTGGGTTTTCCTACCATTTGACAAGTGTAACAAGATCTACAGTATTTAGAGACATCACTTTTAAGTTTCGGCCAACAAAAATTATTCAAGATCTTGTGATAAGTCTTACTGAATCCTAAATGACCAGCCGAGGGAGTTTCATGGGCTAAACTAAGGATTTCCAGTATTCCTAGGAACGACAATGTCATAGCTCACTGACTACTCGTCCGCAGGGGGTACCTCGGGTGGTCTCCATTTTCTTATAAGGACCCCACTTTTCACAAAATAACAATCTGGGACTTGCGTGGCTTCAGTTTAACTAATAGCCCTCTGAAACAATCAGGAGATCTAAGGATCTTGTTCTTCTTCGTAAATGAATGGTAACCTTTTGTCACTCTTAATGGAATAAAGAGAATGAGTAGCAAAAGGAGGATCACTGTGACCAATACCTATTGGTTGATCAATACCAGGAGAAAAGGGGACCTCATCAAAAGACTGACCAATAAATGTGTCAGCTAAAGGAAACTTTTCCCGATCAGCATCATTCTTTAGAGCTCTTTTTGCCATAGCTCTGGTAACTTCACAAGCATGATACAAATCAGGGATTTCAATCTCAATAGGATCAACTCTTTGGTCCAAACAAGGCTGCCAGTTACAAGTGAATAAACCATGACCTTATCTCCAGGTAGGTAATAACTGGCCTTGAACTCAAATACTAAATAAACATCCTGTTGACAAGTAACACTATTTGTTACGTACAAATAAGTACAACCGAACTACAATAGGCAAAGTTAAGCACACAATAGATTCAATGTACATAACAGTATATTGTTGTTTAGCTACGACCAGAACAGTTTGATGATATAGTTGCCTATGTAAAATGTGTGACCTTAATCTAAGAAACTTTTTGTTCTGTTTTCTTCTAAACATTATATTAGGCGATAGTAGACTGACACTCGACGCGCTAGGGAGAGAGATCAATCGAAGTTCTGACTGTCAACGCTACACTGTATCTAGTGCATAGTAATCTCACTTACCTGCTTATTATTTCCAGTCTTGGAGCAGACCACGACGGAGAAGGGAACGATTGTAAGGCTAATGATTCATTTATTATGTCTCCCATTGACCCAACGTTCGACAAAGCCGCCCCATACTCCAGAAACCCCTGGATTTTCTCTAACTGCTCCGTGGAAGCGTTCAAGGATGTACTTAAAAACAAGTATGTATGCACAATGTACATCGATACATATACCATTATAAACTTCTATTCGTTTGAGACTTCATATGATACCGGTGATTGAGCTGACCAGTGATCAATGAGGAGGGACACAATTTTTCACACCCACTTTGGGAAAATCTATTGGTTTAAAATCTCGGCAAATTTAAGACGTAATCTCGAAATAATGAATGAAAGGATACCTTAGTCTCATGAGAAAGATGCATTTCCAGGCCATCATATATATGTATGTATTCATGTAGATATATAAGCAGGTATGTACATACGTTTGTATGTAGTTAGGGAGGTAGGAAGATGAGTGGGAAATAACCCTTTATATATATATATAATTGTAAAAACAGACAGTCCATTTTCGTATTTCAGAACGTGCTTGACCAATATAGGTGCTTGTTACAACAAACAGGAATGGATGACGTTTGTGGAGAAACTGCCCGGAGAGGTGTATTCTCCCAATGAGCAGTGTGAATTCATTAATGGACCGAAGTCTCTCTTCTGTAGGGTATGTACATTTTATGTGTGTGCTTGTGTGAGCGCGTTCCCGTCTCCTGCAAGGAGTGAGCAGTACGATCCACGATGTCAGTGTTCTTTCTTTACAATTATATTTCAATGAAGACATCCCTTTGATGTATTTGATCAGAAACACAGCGCAAATGAACGATACATGAGCGGCGTGTGTGTGTATGTGTGTGTGTGTGTGTGTGTGTCCTGTTAAAATTACAAAATAACGAATGAAACACATGTAGTGCAATGGCAAAAAAGGTACAAAACAAAATTGTTGAAATCTTTAGAAAGATAAACCCTTCGGGATACAAATAAATATGCACTCCGGTAAGATAAAAGATAAGCAGGTAAACAAATTTAAAATACATACAAAGTGAACGATAAAGGTAAGAAAGGTCATGTGTTTAGGACATAAGCTATTATTATTTTTATTATTAGATATATATATTTCACACACTCTTTCAAAGCCCAATATTTTCTATGGTGACACATTCAATAAGAGTGTGCGATGAATCAGCAGAATATTAAACCGTCTGTGCTTTGGTTCAAAGAATAAAGGAAGAAATGACGTCTAGTCAAATTTAAGTGGTATTAATGTGCAAAATTCTGCATCTGTCATTAGCCTGAGATATGAGTGTTACCCTCAGAAGCTGGGTTGGCTGTTAGGAGTTATCTGTACCAGTCTATGCATTTTTCACCGACCTGGTGTTCCATCTGCCTGACACACTGACACTGAATCGTCGTCTATAGTAATATTCAGTAAGAATGATTCTTTGTCTGAAATTTCCAAACTGTTCCAAGCTATTAAGCTTTTGACTTAACTACACGGTGATTTTCATTCTGAACACAGTTGTGATAAGGTCATCGGACGGATACCCAGGGGTGACGAACTCCGCTTCAGTACTCGACAAACAAGGTGTTCTCAGTCACTCTTTGCGCTGTGACTTAACTCTTTAGGGACAGTATTATATTTTGAAACTAGAGCTAATGTTTGCATGGTGTGATGTTTCGAGTTGTAAAGATTAAAAAGTAGCTATCTAATAACCAAAGTAATCCAAAATGACCTTATGGCATGGAGGCCAAGAACCCGAAATCGACTGAAGTGGTGTTATGAGTAACTGCAGATATTACCATCCTATTGTAGTCCGTAAGAAAACCATTTATATTTATTTTCTCTGAGCTTTCCAGGAGATATGATCTCCACTGAAGAATGTTACTTGCTTTCAGTAGAAAGCATCATTAAAGCCTTAGCAAAATATAAAATGTTTATTGAGTTCAATCTTTTGGCTTCTGCAGAGGATGACTAAGCAAACAGATGTGATTCGGCCGGTTTCTGAAAGGTCACTTTTACTAAACATGTCATTCAGTTCGTTCAAATGCAACTGTATTTTGGTAACTGTAACATAACATATGCTGATTTGCTGGTATATTGTATTTAAATTAGTGTCTAACATACATAAGATAGACTTGGTGGAGCTGAACTTATAACTAATCTGCTGAATTTTTATCAAAAATGGTGAAAATGTAGAACATGTGTAAGGAACTGAATGAGTGTAGTAATACATATTACCATTTCTCGTCCGCATGCGAGATGCGACGATGGATATATCACATCCACCCTATAACAGTTTCAAGCAATATTAGTGGGCCAAATGAACTAAAGACGTTGATTAGACTACACGATTTACTAAGCGTTTTTAGCAGCAGGAAGACGATTGTACCAAATATTTGGCAATTTTGAATATTCTTTCCCCCTCTAAGAATCCCGAGCAGACCCACCCCGCCCGCTGGTATGCCCAAATAAAGTGGCGTATCACAGCATTGTTTGCGTGCATAGTAGCTCCAATAAAACACTAACGCTTCCACCGCGTGTTGTCGAAGTGAAATCCCCTAAATGACCAAAGGACCATTAATATGGCTGCGGAAGAAGGGTAATTAGGACAAATGGTTGATGGCCCCCTCAACTTTGCACGGATCTCGGGGAGCCGGTGAAGCCAACCAAATGAGAAGCGAGAGGGGGTAATGTAACGTAGACTGTCCTGAACAAAATTAATTCCCTTCATTAGGGTCGGTTGTGTGGGTTGACGTCTCCACTGATCACAGTCACGTGTTTAAATTCAACCCCCACTGGAATTCCTAGGGACGAAACGAAGTGTTTAGAAATTTAAACTATGCAGAGCCATCACCCCCAAAGGATTAGGTGCATGGTAACTGCACGTGTGTATGTGATGTGTTTCAACTAATGATCCATCACAAATCGACTTTCATAACAGTCATTCTCAATTTGATGAAAAAAGCCTTCAATCCGCATGTGGGATTTAACAATACAGTAAAATATATGCCCCAGAGTTTATTCGGAACGACCATACCGTCACGTTTAAAAACCCATGTTAATATTTAAACACATTTTTTTAACCAAATCTGACACGACGTAGATTACTGTATGATGTTTACATTTTGCTTGGCAAAGTAATAATAAACGTAATCATTCTTAACAAAATGTGTAGGTCTGCATCATACGTCCGTCGTTTCAAACCTTTTATGACCCTCCCCGTAAGGAAAAATCTACACTTTCTTTACAGGGACATTTTGAGTACATGTTATCAACTTCTCTGGTGCGCACTGTTGATTGTGTGTACTCGAAAATTCACTGTGAATAAGACTAGTAGACACAGACAGCTCTAATGTTCATAGATATATTCCTTCTTATACATGAATTATAGTACGCATCTGTGCGTAAATGGCGTCAGCAAATTTCCGTGTGCATGTGATTCTAACAAAATGTTTTAAATACATACCAGTTTTGTTGTAAATTTAGCACATAGTAAAACAGACATATACATGCTTTATATTACTTAACTGACAACTTAAACTTGTATAATATTAAAAATACCACCGGTAGGTAGATTCTGACAGTGGAGACATTAGATTATTAGTTGGTTTACACTAACAATTTGGAGGTGTCGTAGTATGCCCATTAGCTAAAATGTGCACCACCGGTTTTCTGTTTTCTTGGATGAGATTCGGAAAATATTAACAGTAGTTATGGTAGTTAACGACTTCTACAGCAGACATGCAGGCCCCTCCAAATGAGACCAATAGTTCGTGAGGTGGTTACCTGGGACATGGGAATGACTTCCCGCCAACGTGCCAGACGATGCTATATTTGAAACCGATCAATATACGTTTGGGAAGCCGGCAGGCGGAAAACAACACGTCGCATATTTCGCCCAAGACGAGGAAGCAGTGACAATAATTGGATTTGTGTACTTCATGCTAGACAATTCTCATCGCGCCTAGGCGTATGTTTGGGAAATCCCTGGCGCGCAGTCCCTGACGCTTACCTCTGTCGTCGGCGGAATTAATGCATTCGATGCCCGCGTCTGTTGAAACAATGGCTAAAGCCGGCAACCATGCATATAGTTCTGAGAGTGCAAGAGTCGAAAGCAGCCGACGATCAAGAAGCCAACAAAGAGGCACTTGTCGTGGGCGCATTGGGGTGATGCTTTAAGTCATTTGGTTTCGATGAGCGCCCGCGCAAACGAGAACGGAGAACAATAAAGAACTCGACCGCTATCGTGATGGGTAGCACCAGTTGATTGCCAGCCAGCCAGCCGATAACATTGCCATTCGTAGTAAGAGTGAAACGATAGGCCCGATAATTCTTGGCAGAGCATCTGCCGCTTTTACTGCTAGCTTGTTTGTAGCATTCCACCCAACCGCTCCAGATTCTGTTTTCATATTCTGTTACTCCTCCGGGGTCTGCTTTTGGCGCCCGGGCTGGGTGAGGCGGTGTGTTGCCCCGTTTTTGACTGCGAGGGCATATGTGCTTATTATAAACCCCACCGCGGTGTGAATCGATGCTATAGTAATTCCCTGTTTGCGGAAGAGTGTTCGCAATTTTTAGCTAGTGCTGTGTCCTCGTGGATATTTTAATGATGGTCTCAATACCTGTGATAACTTGGATGTGAAGTCTCCCTTGTAATGTGTCGGTTACTTCTTGCTTGGTCTCGCGTTCCGACACTCGTTCCATTTCGCCTTGAGATTTTTCCAGACTTTTTCCAAGCCTGTCCAGGCCAATGTTGATCTCAAGGTCTGATGTGGCTTGTTTAGGCCAAGAGGCCTCCGATTCAGCTGCAACGAGTAGCTCAGTATCTGTCAGTTTGTGTGTTTTCGGTTGAGATCAATTCTCGAGCTGTATTTTTTGTGTTTTACCCGATATCAGCTCAGCCTTGAGGTCCAACACTCGGACGAATTCAGACCCCTAGCTTTTTAGCGTGGATGGGGCCAAGAATTTACCTGGGCTATTTTTCCAAGTTAGCGAAATTCCTTTTTGACTCACTTGACCGCGACGGCTCTGTTCGCTCTGCCAGAAACTTGAGATTTATGATGCGCTTTCCAACAAGCACCAGATTTTGGCGATACTCATCAAACTCCGTTAGGTGTCGTTCTGGTTTTCCCGTCAAAAAGACATCTCCTTTCTTCCATCCGGCTTGCACCTCGCTGTCGCCGGCCCAAAAAGGGGTTTCAGCCGGGAGCACTTATGTCTCATCGTCTTCGGCGGGAGGCTCGATAAATGGCGTTTCATCTTCAGCGGGTAGGTCGTCTTCAGGGCGACCAAATTTATCACTTTCAAAGTCACAGCCGCCTTCAGCCATGTTTTGGTTGCTGTTCATCTGTGGTATCCGCTTTTCGTGCTATCAGCAATCAACGATGTGAGGAGGCGCGGTATCTCAGTTGGTAGAGCCCCTGACTAGTAATCCAAAGGTCATGGTTTCGATATCCGCCCAGGCCGGCCTGGATCGGCTGACTCGATCTATCCTTGTAAAAGGCACCTAGCTCCCACTTTTCTTTGCATGATATAGCCAATAATGTGTTAAAAGTGCCATTAACACAACAACAACAGCAACAACAAATCAACGATACGCGCTTATTAATGAAGGACACACGTGCTTCAATAGCACTTGTGAGAGCACCATTGCTGAACAGCAAGCATTTCTCGGTACGGAAATAAACTCGATCTATTCTGCTCCATCAACTGCGCGCTTGGTGTGAAGAGGGCCGGGAGCGAAAGCAAACGATGAATTATATGCAGATGAAGATTTAAAAATCAGAAATGAAGGAAAGTAAAATGCTGGGAACCCTAAATCATTCATAATGTGCCTCGATATCAATAACTTATGTAATGGGCAATGTGTTAACCTTTTTCAGGGAAAAGCAATTACCCAAGGAAGTGATACAGAAACTAAATTGGTAGATAAAATTAAGTTAAACCTCCCTGGTGATAAAGACATGCTAGACGTTGATTAAGAAATAACTAAAGCTTTGCACAACTACTTCAATCACTGCTTCCTCGCAACTCAAATAAAAGAAAAAGAAAAACAAAATGCTAAATCAATTGTGCTTAAGTTGTTATGTACACTTAATGATGAAAACAAATACATAATTCATTATCGTAATTTCAAGCTTTACCATCAGTTAGGTTTCAAATTAAGAAAAGTGCCTAGAGTAGTGCTTTTTCATCAACAGTCTTGGCGGAAATCACACATCGAATTAAATACCAGTTGGCAACAATTGGTTTTCAGAAGAACTTTAAGTAGAAAAACAAGGCAGAGTGTGGCAAATAACTGGAAACCCTTAGGAACGGACAAATATGAAAGAACGTAAAGATAAAACGAAATAGAAACAAATTACCAAAGGATTTTCATTCGCAAATATATCAATCATAAATGAGGACATGGTCCTTTTGAGTATGACAAAGAAAAATAACACAAAATCGATATGTGGAGGTTTCACAGTGTTAGATTTATGTAGATCAGTTATATATTACTACTAGTTATGAATGAAATACGATGATAGGATGAACCTGCTTTTAACCGATACATGTTCACTTTGTGACAATGATGACACAAACAATTTTTATGACGACATAAAGGAGAACATCAAATTTAACGACACTTGTAAAAAAACAGACACATTTAAGCACCCTTCAAGGAAACAAGAAGATTGCTGGATTATTTTAGTAAGCTAAGGTATCATGAAGTGTGTTATCCAACAAAATATAAAATGTAATATGTAGAAGAGATGCTTATTCAACGATAAGGACAACAACTAGAAATTGCATTTCTTGGATCTTACAGTTATAAGGTGTAAACAATCAAAATGATGATGAAAGGCGTTTAGTTGAGAAGATGAACACATAAACCCTACTGATATGTATCAGCATACCTTTGCTAATGAAACATAAAGGTTTGCTTATCAATGCTAATTAAAACGAGCATTGTTTAAACAAAACGCTTTTAAATTCAATTAAATACAAATTTCCCACATACTATATGCACCTATCGGGAAAATGTGGGTTGAAATTCTATCTGTCAAATCAAAAATGCGAGTGATGCACCAACAATTTCCAGTTGTCATTAGTGTTAAAGGCTTTATCTGTACTTGAAAATGACAAAAACGTACGTAGAGCTTATGCAGGTGACTCTAAGAACATATACTACAAAGTTATGAAAGTGTATGGAATATCATCTACATTCAGACCAAATGAAGAAAATTAGACACATCAAGAAGAAACAATTATACAGATCCCATATATCTTTGAAAAGGAGTTCCTGATCAACTTAGTGGAAACAGCAGGGTAGTTGAACATGAGTACAAAACACATAACACAAGACCAAGGAAAAGACATAAAGAAACTATATCCAAACAATCACCTTACAATACAGTGGGAAGAGGCTTTTTAAACCCGTACATGCATTTAAATAGCGAAGAAATTATGAATAAAATGATAGACGATATTGAAAAATAAGTGATAAAATATAATCTATGGGCTTGTTAAATCATCAGGTGAAAAAATAACTTGTATCACATCTTGAGAGAAAAAGTTAGATTGGAATCAAAGGCCATTTCTTCTAGCCCCTGTACAAGATTACGTACATACAGAGTGATGACATACCAAGCCTCGTTCTACAATCATGGTTGCGAATTTTAGGTCATGCTTTGAAACAGTAATTATATGATATGAACAAAAATAAGGATGAGCTAGAAGATAACAAGCAACAAACGGAATACATTATGACATTCAATCGGATCATTATTCATCAAACAGCAGAAACATTCAAGCCTTTGAAAAAAATCAAGGAGCTGACTAATGAAAATGTTCCAAGAAGGATATTACGGTACACAAATATATTCATACAACAAAACAAGTCATCAGTAGCACTGTACAGAATTATTATCTGTTTTTCTCTAATCAAATCAACCACAAGGCGTGAAGATGTATATGCCGTTCATCTGCCATTTAAAATGGATGTATGATTCAATCAAGCGTATAAAAAATTAAGTACTGCTTTGTTGCAAAGTATTAATACTTGTTGCGTTGCAGCAACTGCGTTTTTGATTATACAAATTCTTTGATTGTATGCATGTGCCACAATACAAACTTACACTCAAGAAGGCATTGAAACTATTTATATCCTGTAGGGTGAGCTGAATTAATCAAGGACTATCTAATTATTAATGGTTTGCTACCTGATAAGATTTTGTTTTCGTAATTTGTGTAGTGTAGCTATTTATCCTGACATTGAATTTCTTGTGCAATAGTTATTTTCGCCATTGAACCTAAAAAGGAATGTCTAGCGCAGTTGTGTTTCTTGTAATCAAACAATGTACCTTATAATAATTTTTTCTTACGCAGTAGTTGTTTTTATGATTCAAACGATGTGGCATAGGATTGGCAAGATGCCTTCTCGGAAGTTGTAAGTTATTATTTCTCTTTGTTCAATTATTACATTAATTCTCATTTTGTTATTTCTATTGTCATGCCCACGTTTAATTTCTACGCTATGAAGTTAGCTCTACTGCTAGTTTTGTTTTCATTTGCAGAAATTTAAAATTTTGTACATGCTATAACAATACAAAAGATGAAACAAATTTGAACCCGCGAGCTGCGATCCACCCAAATTGACACTGCTAGACGTGATTTTCGGTCTGATCCGGAAAAAAATCATTGAGCTTAAAATTAAAGCCATTCCATTTGAATAGTACTGTAATTCAGTGTATCCACTGCTGGACCAATAACATCATCGGCCGGGACCATCTATCACTCGGTGTTTAGGCCCTTCGTCCGGAACACCCTCCTGATGGTGGGGCGATTGTGTTAATCTGTCACTACCCCTTAGTCGCAGGTAGCCAGCTTTTGCCCTTGTGCTTCAGCCATAACCGGCTGAAAGCCCTTTCAGCAGTTTGCTTATTCCTAGACTCTGAACAAATCACTAAGTCCGGACGAAGAGACGTCTGTACAATTTCAAAAAAAAAAATCTTCCCAAGATCCACATGCATCTCCCAACTCGCTGATTCATTGTGAATTATCCTACTCTGTGGTAAGGTGTTATTTGTTTCTTCCTCGTTGACAAATTTCACGAGACTTGATCTAGTGATTAGTACTGTCCTTTCTTCCTGTTCTCCCTTTCTACGTTGTCTGCTAGCTCTCGCAGAACCCTGTCATGCCTCCATCTGTAGCGACCTTGTGTTTATGCAGCCTGATATGCTGACATGATGTGATATAATCTACCTCTTTTACCACAGAAAGGACACGCAGGATTCTCAATGAGGCCCGATCTCTGCAAGTTTATTTGAGATGCCAAAAGATCATACATTGATCTCGACAAAAAATGGATCTAGAGAGGCCCGTAATTCCCAATATCGGATCACGTTAGATCCCTTTCTGGTAGTGTCCACCTGGTACATGCTCCTTGGCTTCCCATTTCGACAATCTTGGATCGTCGATTCTCTTTCTTCCCTTTTCGTAGATCATCATGGATCATTGAGCTTGTTGTAACTATGTCAGCTTCCTTCCAGCGCTGGGTGTGACTTGGTCACAAACCTTGTCCTCCAGAGCAGGTTGATCCCACTATGTCCTTGTGCTGAAGTCTAATTTCTTCTGATTAAACTGTACGAGAAACTGACCACATCCTACCAGTCCTGACTTCCATGTCTCCAGCAGTCATCGTCCCGAACTGGGAGTGCTTCAACATCATATGTACCCTTGCCTTGGCCACATTGAACGCCTCCACAACTGATGTCCATGATAGCTGGAGCATTCCAGACATAGTGTGGAGTCAAAATGCTGTGAATGATGGTGATACTTCAAGCCATCTACGTAGATACGTGCTGATTGTTCTCTCTAAGCCCTCAGCAGTCGTTGTTGTATCTCGTATAGCATTAATTGCCAGATCAGTCTAGGCAGTAGTCCATTCTGGTACATCCATATCTTGAATTTTTCATGAATTCCTGATCTGTCAATCTTCCGCATCCCTTCTTCTACCTGGATTTTAGCGGCTTCATACTGTTTCATGAAGTGGGGAACTTCTCCGCTGTGAATTGTAGATGGATGTTAACTTGCTGTAATAACTGCAGATTAACTGCTGTACACCCTCCGATGTATAGTAATTGTCAAGAGCTAATTCAATCAGCTTGTGGGGTATCAATCATAAGCATTGGCAAGGTCCAACCATACGACTGTCAAATTGCCATCTAGAATCCTGGATTCTCTGATGGGTTCACTTATGGCACTTGTATCTTGATTGTACTTAGACAATCTAGCGGCTCCTCCTTTCAGCACTGATGTGTCGATATACGTGTTGTTTATGATGTATTTGGCTATTCTCATTGCCAAGATAGAGAAAAATATATTTCCGTCACCGCCCAGTAGTGATATCGTCAGGAACTGACTGATATCACTGGAGTCCTTCTCCATTGGTGCAATACAGCCCTAAGCATACTACCAACAGGCAGGGATTCTCCCTTTCCTTCATACCACCTGCATCAGTCCCTAGAACCGTCTCAGTAACCTAGGGTACAGCATGTGCACCTTGTAGGGGGTACCACGTGGTCCTGGGGTTGAGCTAGATATATGATTCCTTACGACTTCACACACTTCCGTCCAGGTAGGCTCCTCTGTTTCTAGAGCACAAGATGATGGCTCTACTGGTAGGATCCTCGGACATTCTCCCAGATCATCTTCTATGTGAGGGTCAGAATGTGTTTAAGGAACTATTTCGAGAAACGCACGATAACCCATGCTGATTGTTTTATATGTTTTGTCCAAAAAAGTGCTTAATATATGTTTGATACTCGTACTGTACATGTAATTACTGCACGTGATTTCATCGACAATTTAGATAACAGGAAGAATATGTTTAAGATTCGAATTAGCGATGTAATGCCATGAGATTCGCAAATACCACATATACACCTCTGAAGCGATATCTCGTATCTGCAGCGCCACCGTCAGCCAAGAGCTGTTTGCGGATCAAAACGTAGCGGACAAAGGGTAGAAACTAAAACTGCCACTGTACGGAATCGAACCTGGTTCATCAGACTGAAATAGTTAGGCTAGAGTGGTTGATTAGTTAAACGACGTCATACAACTAAAGCTATTCTTCTTTTTCTTCCTTTGTTAAGACTGTGTCTGCAGATATTTGTCGCTTCATGGAATGTACTGATCCGAAAACGGGCCAATGCAAATCGAGTTTTTCCAGTGCAGCTAGAGGAACAAGATGTGGAGAAAATATGGTAATTTCTCTCTCTCTCTCTCTCTCTCTCTCTCTCTCTCTCTCTCTCTCTCTCTCTCTCTCTCTCTCTCGTCCGAAATATGGCTGGTCTCCAATATTGTAACAAGCCCATTAATCAGATGGCATTTTCTAATAAAAGGATATGCGATAAGCTATATCATTTCTTGCTGTTTATAATGAATTTATGATTAAGTGTGAAACAAACAAATTCAGTGCCTTGTACAATAACTCACACTTAGATATAGTCAATTACGCAGCTACGCGTAATTCCTTGCAAATCATTTAAATTAAGAACCAGTGGATAGCTATGTGTGCAAGATCTTCATTGTTTTTCTTGCAAATATACATAAAACTTTTTTTTTGCAGTGGTGCAAGGAAGGAATGTGTGTTTCAAAAGCTTAGGTGAGTACATCTCTTAGGGTTAGAGCCGCTGTGCCACAAACTCTGGATCACAGGTTGCAGGTTCGAATCTTGCTCAGACCAGGCAAATTTGGCCGCGAAGGTGTGTCCCTTGGAAAAGCTCTTCAACTATTGCCCCTGCACTATATAACCTTTCGTGTGCAGATGTTCCCTTAAGCACCAAATATAAAAAACAGGTCTTGGGAATAATTAAAAAAAAAAATTAAACCGTTAGCCACTAACACAGTTCTTAATTTAGTGAAACTTTAAAATGTTAAGTCTTTTCGAATGCAATTATAATTATAGTTATAATGTTGATAACATTGATTGGTTATTTTAAACAATATGAAATGAAACTTTCCCCAGTTTATTCGAGAAATCAAGGTGACGATAAGTTAAAGCAATCCTTGTAATTTGCAGGTTCAAAACGCAGTGTGCCACAGTTATTATCCCTGTATACTAATTTACAATATTCACACGCTTTTACATGCCATGAATTGCAATTAACAATATATTCTTAGTGAAATGCAAGGAAAATGTTATATATTTTTATGTTTTATATTTGTGCATATTTGATACCTTATTGACCTAATATTCTACACGAACCTGGGATTGGGTTGTCCCTGAAAAGTATGGAACGTGTATATAGTGTTATCCTTCTTTGTACGCATGTTAGTCCATACATTCTTCATCAGTTCATCTCATCTTGATTCAATGTATGCGTTACTTTAGATCAGTTTATCAGACACTCTATCTAAATAAACTCGTTTTGTCTATTGTGATGGATCTAACTTGATAATATCTTTACCATCTTGCCCACAGTAGGTGGCTAATCAGTTTTTAAAGGACTACTTCGAACCTAATGGGTATTTCTCCTAGAGAGGACGATTTTTCAAACCAGAAATTTAATTTCGAGGAGACCAATTATGGGGGATATTTGAATCAATTGTTTCTGAAGTTTTTGAATATGACAAAAACATCAAAAGGCAACTTTAATATTACATAAAAATAGTCATCAGGGAATAGGTAATTTTGTCACATTTTCGGGACGGGGTGCCGTGTTGGTGGTGGTGGGGAGTCTCGACTTTAATTTCTTATTGACCATAAAGAGTAAGTGACTATCTCCACTATATTTACTCCGAAGAACATAATAGTAAAACTTTTCTTATGTTAAAGATTCATTATGGAAGAACCTGGCTTTACTGTAAACGTTAAAATACTTGTTTATAGAAAATAAAAAAAATCGCATAATGCTTTATGATTATTGAGCAAATTGTCCACACTGTACAGTATGTTCAGATTAGTTCAATAGATAAAATGAATCAAAAAGTTAATCAGTTATATCTAGTTCGAATTCCGTCGGATTTCGTTTCTATTTATTTATGTTAAAACTGTCATAAATAACCTTCCGTTGAAAAATAAGTCAACACTTGTATATTGGTATCTTGATTTTGTTGTGAGACAAAATTATACAGATAAGATGGTACCGAGTACCGTCGTCGTTTCCATCTAAAATGCAATATGATATACAGCCTACTCAGACACATCCGGGTAGTTCCAAACTGGTGTAAAAATAGAGCTATGAATATACGATGAATGTCATATTTCACGACACCTCACAGCCGGTTGCTGACAATGTCCACTTCATTTGTACAAGGTGAAAGACTCAGGCATCATCCTTATGAGACTATACATTTTTAGACATAGAACGGAGATGTTTCTAACATAGACAAGCAATATTGGGCATATGAGTGAACTGGACCACTTTAAAAATTTTGAGATAGATCAATCTTGCTTGCATGGGCTTTCACCCGAGCACAATAAAAACAAATACAAAAAGATCGACTGATAAATTCAAATTCCAACTCTCATGTGCACATTACTTGCTGTTCCTGCTATGTATATGGCAGTCGTGTGCTACTTTAATAATTTCACACTTTAATTTCTTTTTACATTTCTTATCCCTACACGCAAACATTTATGAACTATATTTTTTTTAACACGCGTGAGTTCATAGACTATAGTGACATTTCAGAGGTAGCCCATACATTTTCAATTCAACAAAGTACACTCGAGTTCCTAGACCAAATTGTAATTTCTTGATTGTGCATTGGGATAAGGAAAAATAATTTGAAAAATTTACGCAACATAATAATGGCAAAAAACTACACTGCGTTAGATCAGTAAACTAAATTTTATGATGGCTGTATGGAAATAAATCTTTGTATTTGTTCAATCTGATGACCAACATTTGAGAGCCTGTCTGTTTGTACCGGTTGAATTTTTTTAGCAGTTATATTG
This sequence comes from Margaritifera margaritifera, assembly GCA_029931535.1. Taxonomy (NCBI): domain Eukaryota; kingdom Metazoa; phylum Mollusca; class Bivalvia; order Unionida; family Margaritiferidae; genus Margaritifera; species Margaritifera margaritifera. Next base: position 1,738,041 of record JAQPZY010001661.1, on the reverse strand, counting down.
TGTATATTTCATTTATTGGTGTATGCAGGAAAGTTTGGCTATCAAGTTAAATAGAATGTATGACAGATAGCTTATTTCTTTTATGTCATTTAAAAAAGACACTTTCCCTTCTTTATATAACATTATGGCAAAATTCCTGACAATGTCAGGACATTTCATTTGCAGAAATATTTGGTTTGTTTAGGAACACGGTGAAAACTTTAGCCAACGTTTACCTGGTAAACAGGAGGTGAGGGTGATGTTCAGATAAATAAATATATTCCCCTTTCTCATACAACATTATGGCAAAACTCCTGATAGTGTCGTGACTTTTCATTTTTAAAGAAAATATGTTTCTTGTAGAATATGGGAAAATAACTTTAGTTCGCTTTTTCCAAGCCAACTAAGTGTTCACTACATGCTGTACCTGCTATGTATATATATATATAGTATTATCACAGTAACGCGATCTTGATTGCTAGATCACGTCGAGTTGTCAGCATTAGAAAATCCGGATCATTACGAGACGCGAAGCGTCGAGTCATGATCCGGATTTTTATGCTGACAACGAGACGTGATCTAGCAATCAAAATCGCAATACTGTGATAATATTTTTGTTATATGCCTTTCAATTTTCAGATAATTTAATATAATTACTCTATGTAGTTGAAAAACACAAGAAATTGCTGAATATTTCAACCTCTATAATACGAACTTCATCTTAAAGCATACACCGAATTACTTTTTGAAAGGCTGACATGCTCATGAATATTAGTTTTATGAATGAAGTTTGTGAAACAACGCTCGCTCAGTTTGACTACCACCACTGTCAATAACACGAATTCTTCGACGCTTGATGGCAGACTACTCGTATATGTGATTTACAGTTATTGTGCAGTTCTGAAATTTTGCATCACGGAAGTTTTCACCAGCTGAATGACTGGAAATTCTTTCAGAGGCCAGATTGAATGCGGTTGAACTGTTTCGGGCGGGACATTGTGAAAGGCTCCAATGAGAACTTGACACGGGAATGACAACATTATTTTGACAGTTATTTACAACAGGATGGGAGAAATTGTTGGAACTTGATGGTACAGATTTGTTGCAGAGAATATTACTCATTTATAATTTCAAATTCATCCATTATGCGTGAAACTCACTAACATTACCATTTATGAATTTCCTTTAAATGGGTTGTACTGTACAACTGTAATGTTTTGGTACGCGATTTCCGAATATGATCTTGTTTCAGACGAACATTTTGGCAATATTTTACTACTTCAAAATAAAGGGACAATGCTTTTTTATTGTTGTTGTGACAAAAACATGGTTTAAACCTTTCAGATATTTTACATATAACGCAAGGTTTCTTAACTAACGTCGCTGTGAGAGCTTTGTTTACTGCTAGTGTTGGCATTCCTTCGCTAGGGGCGCTGCTATTGTCACCAGGAAACCTCGAGGATAAAGTAGTCTCAGCCTCGTTTGAGAGTATGGTGATACGAGTTTGGAAAACGATAATATCGTTTTCCTGCTTGTAAGAAATGACAGTAAAATTCTGGCTCTTTCTTGGGTAGAAAATTGGTAGGTGTATAATAAATGGCAGTCGTGTGCTACTTTAATAATTCCACACTTTAATTTCTTTTTAAATGTCTTATCCCTACTCGCAAACATTTATGAACTATATTTTTTTAAACACGCGCGAGTTCATAGACTTTAGTGACATTTCAGAGGTAGCCCATACATTTTCAATTGAACAAAATACACTCGAGTTCCTAGACCAAATTGTAATTTCTTGATTGTACATTGAGATAGGGAAAAATAATTTGAAAAATTTACGCAACATAATAATGGCAAAAAACTACACTGCGTTAGATCAGTAAACTAAATTGAACAAATGAACACCATATACTATTGTTTATGTTGGGCTCAAATTTTCATTATCTCGGCATGTGCATTATAAACAATAGACTGGTTTACTATGTTTAATTAGCATGATATACAGATTGCTTTCTGGAATCTTCCTACTACGCATCAGTTTTATAACCCAAATGGCATTGCCATAAGTCGATAAAAGAACTACAATTAAAATAATTTCGAGCAGTATTTCATATTAAAATTGGTGAGTACAGCATATTTAAGATTTGTTTTGTTTATTTGTCTACAAAATAGTATGGCAGTTGCTGCCAACCGTATAAAAATCAAGTTTTGTATATTTTACTCGGGTTACCTACAATTGCACAGGATGTTTATATGGTCATTGTCAGGAGCAATGAGCGACAACAAAAGTTTACTTTGAATGGCTAAGAGCAACATTTAACATTCACATTATTTCTTACCTCAAAATTAAAACCACTTTTTTCATTGTTAAGAAAACATCATAGCATTTTCTGATGGTTGTATGGAAATAAATCTTTGTATTTGTTCAATCTAATGACCAACATTTGAGAGCCTGTCTGTTTGTACCGCTTGAATTTTTGTTAGCAGTTATATTGTGTATATTTCATTTATCGATGTATGCAGGAAAGTTTAGCTATCAAGTAAAATAGAATGTATGACAGATAGCTTATTTATCTTATGTCATTTAAAAAAGACACTCTCCCTTCTTTATATAACATTATGGCAAAATTCCTGACAATGTCATGACATTTAATTTACAGAAAAATTCAGTTTGTTACAGAACACGGTGAAAAAATTGGCCAACGTTTACCTGGTAAACAGGAGGTGAGGGTGATATTCAGATAAATAAATATATTACCCTTTTTCATATAACATTATGGCAAAACTCGTGATAGTGTCGTGACATTTCATTTTAAAAGCAAAATCTGTTTCTTGCAGAATATGGGAAAATAACACTTTAGTCCGCTTTTTCCAAGCCAACTTAGTGTTTAGTGTGATTATGAAAATATCACAGCATCAACTAAAACTAATTTCTTTTAATTTCAGGAGTCATGATGATTTTCAGACATACCTACATGAATACCTGTTTACAATGGATACCACCTTAGATTAAATACCTGCCTATAACGGACACGTGTTTAGTGAACTCATTTTCATAACGGTCAGAATTAAAATGTGATTATCGATCTGAAAGTCATTTATATAAAATACAAATTATTGTATTCACTGTTTTCATGTTTAGTCATAGAATTAATAGCAAACATACATTTTATTCTTCCTATAGTTCCATACATATGCAAACACGTTATCTTTTCTTCTCTCTGCCCATCCAACACACATTTACACTGGAAAAATATATATTGAAATACTGTTAAATAAATACAAGACAATGAATGCTACTATATTAGACTAACCGATTCTGAAGAAAGTCGGAAACAAATTTAAGATCTCGATTAATACGTCTCCCAACAAGAAAACAACCACGACGTTTTAATAAGTAAACTTTATAAGCAGAATTATCACTAAAATGCTTAGAGAGTCATTGAAAATGATTGAAAATGAGTAGAGATTTTTCGGTAGCAACAATCAAGATTTCTATGCATTTTTCAATGACATTGAATCCTACTCGATCATAATTTCAAATATTCAACAATTGTGTTCTGTAAAAGCAATACTAGACTTAAAGAACGGCTAAACATAACGTAAAAGTAGATACTTATCAACAGGTCAGGCGGTGCTCATGTGCAGATTTGACTGAATGGTTTAAGAGTAAAAAGCTTGTGTCAGTGAACAAAATATAAAGGCAAAATGCGTTTATCGTATGCCATATAGGTCTGAGAATCACTGCTAAATACACTGAGCAATTATGTAAATAGACTATCAAAATACAATTTTTCAAACATTTTGGGACATAGTGCCAATAAAAATAGAAAAATAGAGATTATATATATATATATATATATATATATATATATATATATATATATATATATATATATATATATATATATATATATGCATATTGTTACGACTAGGACTAAATGTAACAAAAGAAAGAACGACTCAAACAAGCTTTCACAATTTTTACAATACAAATTTAATTTCCTAAAATATAAATATTTAAACAAACAAAGTGAAAGAATTAAAAATAACTTAGAGTTTAGAATTTCCTATATTAGTCCTAAATTGTCCTATACACTTCAACAATCCAGAAGTTAATCAAAAGTATTTCGAATGAATGATTGTTCCGAATGAATGAGTTTGTAATGTTATGATATACCAATACTTTTCAGTTCTAAATCCAAAATATTAATAATCCCAGGTAAACTCCTGTGAATGTAAAGTATTGTTAAGTTCCTTGAACAATAGTACTTAAATCCAAATTGTACTATGTATAGAATAGTTATTCCACTAAGCTCAATCTGGAACAATACATAATAATTCTCCACTCTCTTTATGATCTGATATAACTGTATAAGAATGAGGAACGCAGCGATTAAATATGATTATATAGAATATTACTGCGTATGAGAGAATAACACATGACTCGGAAACTACGTTATAGCACTATCCAGTAAACAAGTTATTCTAACCAATAAGAAACCAGGTCACGCATGATACCCTAAAAGTACCCTCGCGCTACAATAACTTTACCCCAATCTCAAATCAACAAGATGTTGATCAAGCACGCGCCACTGTTATGTTAAGTTGACCGACATAATTATTGATTTTCCCTGGACATAAACACTGATTCATTGTTGATGTACATGTGTACTTTACAATAGCGTAGGCTACTGAATTAAGGAATTAAAATACAATGGGTATAAAACCAAATGAAAACTATTATAATTTAAAAGATGATACATAATTCCGTAACAATATATAAGTTACAACATAAACGTACCTTACGAATCGCTTTTGCGGAAAACGTCAATACAATTCACACTGAGAATTAATCCTGTTGGAGACAGGGTTTTCAGCTTTTTGACTATAATTATCATTTCATTTACCAACCTGTACGTCTTTGTACCGTACGCTTTCTCAAGACTTATCGCTGAATAATCACTTAAAGAGTGGCTGTTGTAATTACATTTATTTGCTTCAGAGTCATTAGTTTTTTTCTAGTTCGAATTTAGGAAGTTTTAACTGTTTCGTTGGTATAAAGAATCTTCTGCTTGACCTGCATAGACCGCTTTTCTACACTTCTTACAGAACCTAGAGTAAATAAGTCCTAATGATTGAAACTTAGTATGCCCTTAAATTTGGGGTTTCTTCCCATACGTTCCCTACAAATGGTTGGACTTCACAATACATTTCCATTCTACACAATCCTTCCCTTAAGAGTACACCCATTTGTCTTATTTTTTAGGAGACATTATGATGATGGTCGAGACTGGGGATGATGATGCGGTTGATTAGTAGTAGTAGTAGTAGTTGTTATTGTTGTTGTTGTTTTTCTTGAGTGTTATACTTGTTATTACTTTTGTGTTTTGCTATTAAAGACGAAAATGAGTATAAACTCAGTGGAAAGGTTTTTACATGAAGTAAATTTATATTCCACAGTTGAAGTCGGATTCACAAAAACGTGTGCAAACTTAGAAACAGTTTCTTTTTAAAACAATCAGTATAGATTTTGCATATATATATATATATATATATATATATATATATATATATATATATATATATATATATATATAACTTTAGTCTCTATTCAATATGTGATATAAGAAGAATTAAGCAAAACTAACCTGTTTAAAAAACAAATTTGTTCCTGACACGGACTTAAAATTCCTTTTACAATTTACTTGCCATTCTGGTTTTCCTTTTAAGCAAACTATGTACTTTCAAGATCATAATATACCTTAACTGGAAATATGAAATCATCTGATGATATGGAAAACGTATTGCAGAAAGACTATATGTAAAATAGCAAAGAAACAAAATTACCTAAAAACTGCATCAGATTTCATATTTTCTGACGCATACTCTGCATAAGGATAGCTTGAAAAGATACAGTTTCATGAAGAAAAATAGTTTTACTATAGGAAAGTTAACGATTTGCTAAAAAAAATGTAAAATACTGAATATTTTTTATCTTACTCAGACATAACAAAATAATATTTAGTGGAAATAATTAGCATGACTTTTTGGACGAGACAGTGAAAGTATTTCACTCAAGATGAAACCAGAAAATATGTTGACGTGTCACCAGGTTTAATTGAGAGATACTGTCACTCATCACAGATCAATAGACATGACTTCAATTGAAGCAAGGAAGGAAGCATACCGATCAAACTGTGTAAATATAGTTCATTACTTGACAACTATTACATTTCTTTCACTTATACTTAAAATTGGCGAAATGCTTCGAGTTTAAAAACTCAAATTCGGGCATGTAATTTTAGGTTATCCAGTCTTTTACAAACTAGAGGACTTGAATGGAGAGAATTACGTGGGAATGTTTTACGAACACGAGTTAGCTCTATATGACAAACAGGATGGCATATAACCACACAAAGTTAAAAATATCTGAAATACTATCAAGAGCGAATCGCAAAAGATAAATACTCGTTACATGGACGTGGTATGATGAATCATATAGCAGTTGTTAACCAGCTAAAAAATATAATGCGATTAAATAAGGAATACCACAATCACATATGGAAGAATATCAATGTATACACAGCAGAATGCAGAGTAAGGAAAACTTTGAGTTCCTAAAGGTTAACGAGTTTCTAGAATGTTGGAGCAGTGAAAAAGAGCTTCATTATAAAATATCGGAACTAAATCATGTATTAAGTGTGAAACACCAGAAGCAAAAAATGAAAATACATCCAAAAAATAGCAGGTGAATAACAAATTAGTACACATGAAGAACTCGATTAAGGCGACAACAATGTAAACAATGTCCTGGCATGGTAAAAATGACTTCACAGAAGTACTAGACAATTATAATGTTTAAAATATGAAGTTGATCCAAACAACAACTCTAAAACGCTAATGAAAGTCAAATGCAAGGTAAAAGACTACAAGTTAGTCTGTAACATTTTTGAAAAATAAAAGGTAATGCAAACCACATAAATGCTGATACAATCATTCAGACATTTAAACTTTTCTCTACAATTTTACAAAGAAGTCATGCAAATTGCAGAAAATGCTTTCTTTTTCCCCTCAGGTATTTTACATAGAATACATTTTTCCTCGATCCAATTTTTACTATGTACAACTTTAATATACCCATACAAATTTCTGTCACAAAAAGAACTATCGCAAAATTACCAAACATCAGATGCTATGGAATGAGACTTTTCACCACATGGGTGAAATAAAATCCAGTACACCTTCTGTACTAAAGTGTGTAGATATACAGATTTTGTTACAATTAGTTTTAAAATGTTAAAATTGGAGCAGAGCAAAAAACCGACAGAGAAAATTAAATAACTAAATAAAAAATAACAGGGATATAAAAAGTGCAGTGATATTGCAGTAAAGAAAATGAGAAGATTAGAAAAAGAGAAATTTTAACAAAATTACAACTGAATGTCATATGGTAAAATAGTAAATAGAGACTCACTGTATTTCAGTAGAAAGCAAATTGTACAGTAATTTTTAAACCAAGATAATGGACTTAACTAGGTGTACTCATTTACACAGATTTTTTTGTAGACCCTAGAGAAGCAACAGAGCATTACGTGTATCTGGGCCTAAGTCATCAAAGATGCAGAGCACGGAGACAAAAACAATGAGAGAATGCATAATTAGGCATATTCATTCACAAAAAAGCATCAACAAGTATCAAGATAATTGACGCATGTATCATATATATGTATATATATATATATATATATATATATATATATATATATATATATATATATATCGAAAAGATTTTCCACCAAGCTCAATCTCGAACAATATATGTGTGTGTGTGTGTGTGTGTGTGTGTGTGTGTGTGTGTGTGTGTGTGTGTGTGTGTGTGTGTGTGTGTGTGTGTGATACCCCCATATACACAGAGATATATACACATACACATCTATGATTCCAATAAAATAATTAATGGCTCTGTTACCTTTTTGTAAAATAACCATCTATTGTCAAACGTTTCCCATTTAACAGTTTCTATAAGCGCTATATGTTCCTACGTTACAATTAAAAGCAACAATTGTTTTGAACTGAGACAAAATTGGATTGTCTCTATCAAATCTACATTTATAAATATATTGTTTTGCAAATAGAATTATCAGATTGATTATATCATCAGCCTGAGTTTTGTCTTAAATTCCAAATATAATATTTATGGTTGTGAATTCCAAATTATTTGTATGACTACACTTGGCTTTTATCCATTATTAAATATCATTTTAAAAAATCCTAGCGATCTGACAATCCCAACAGATATGAGAAATAGTGTCTGCGTGTGACATACAAAAAGAGCAGAGCTCGTTTGAGATAATTCTGACTCATTTGAGAATTGCATTCGCTGGCAAACTTCTACGTAATATTTTCGTGTGCAATCACCAAATATTTTGACGTTTTGAAGTTTCATATGGTAGCAATACAAATTTCAGCCAGTCGTTATCTTCTAAATTGCCAAATTCAAAATTTAATTTTCCTCTAGAAGTTGGTACTTCATTGTTTCCATATATACCTCTACTTCCTTTTTTATTTCTTATAATGGTACACACAACAGTATTTATAAAAGGTTGTTGTAGATTTGAATCGTAATTGATACTAAATTTACTTTTATATGACTTGATAGCTGCAAGTATGCCTTAACAAATGTATGAAATTAATATTAATAGAAAATCTATTTTTAAAACTATCAAAACTTATCCAGGAAACATCCTCATTAATAAAATCATTCACAAATCTAATGCCTTTCTGAAACCATGTTTTGTAATACACACTTTTTCGATCTGTTGTAATGTAAGGATTAAACCATATTTGTGTTTCTCAACAACGTTCAGCTGTGATCATTTTCAATGATATTGTTAGTTTCAAATATGCTTCAAAGACTCCTATCCAAAAAGGATTAAGATCATTTTTCACCGAGTTAAGGAAATTGGTTGCAAACAAAAACAAATATCAATATTTGACACAGAAAATAGTTAAAAACCTTTCCTTTTAGATTCATCACACAACATTCTTCGAAGTCATGTAATTTGCAACTCATTCACAAACTTAAAAATATTAATCTTATTTAATCTCCCCTCATGATAATCCTTCATGGCAATATTTCTTTTAATTTTGTCTTTTGACCCATGCCATACAAACTTGTAAAAGAATGTATTTAATTCACTAAGAATCTGTTTAGCTGGATTTGGTAATGATAATTAAAATAAATGATTAATTTTTGAGATAGCCCAACTTTCTATCACAGTTACATGTAGATGCAGGATGTCTATGCACAGACAATTGCATCTTACCCTAGTAACGATTGCCTAAACTGGATTATGTTGACTGAAAATCACGGATAAGTTTTAAAACGAAATTATCCTAAATCTGGTTAACGACAACAATGCTCTTTAGATAATTTAACCTTCCTGCTGCTTCTGAAAACAGAAATATATATGTATGTATATATATATATATATATATATATATATATATATATATATAGAGAGAGAGAGAGAGAGAGAGAGAGAGAGAGAGAGAGAGAGTACTACAGTCTTAATGGGTAAAAGTTCTTGACATAAACACATTAACAATGGTGAGCATTATTTTTAAATGTCAGTCATGTAAACCTATCTGCATGCCATTTATACTACTTTTGCATTGTTAATAGATGTTTGCACTTCTCTGGCCTTATATTTTTGTGTGAAAGTCTTGCTAGCACGAATATACAACAACTGCTTGAGTAGATAAATATAATTTAATAGGCATTTACCTAGGTAAATGTGGAGGATCAATGATATTTTCACAACATTAAAACTATTCTGACATTTGTATTATTGTGAACGTTTTGTACTAACACTTTTTGTGAGATGCGCATTCTACAAACACAAATCTAGTTTGCATTTAGCATTAATATTTAAGGAGTGATTATTTGTCGACACGACTAAAGCTATCCAATAGGGCCTTTTACTTGTCGACATTCCCATGTGAATGCGATATTGTAAACGATATCGTGGTATAATTTAGCTACAAATGGCATTACACATGATATGTGTGGTATAATCTTGCAACTATGTGGTACAAATGACATTACACATGATGTGTGGTATAATTTTGCAACTATGTGGTACAAATGACATTACACATGATATGTGGTATAATCTTGCAACTATGTAGTACAAATGACATTACACATGATGTGTGGTATAATCTTGCAACTATGTGGTACAAATGACATTACACATGATGTGTGGTATAATCTTGCAACTATGTGGTACAAATGACATTACACATCATGTGTGGTATAATTTTGCAACTATGTGGTGCAAATGACATTACACATGATGTGTGGTATAATTTTGCAACTATATGGTGCAAATGACATTACACATCATGTGTGGTATAATTTTGCGACTATGTGGTACAAATGACATTACACATGATGTGTGGTATAATTTTGCAACTATTTGGTACAAATGACATTACACATGATGTGTGGTGTAATTTTGCAACTATGTGGTACAAATGACATTACACATCATGTGTGGTATAATTTTGCAACTATGTGGTACAAATGACATTAAAGATGATACACGTGGAATAATCTTGCTACTATACAAATAGAAAAGTTACAATTTGTGTAAATGATCAATATGCCTGAAATCTTATTACCTTGTTTCTCCAATTAAGTGGAATATGATATCGAATATAGCGCAATGAATTACGAGACAATATTTTTACAATATAGCAACTGATATGGATACTTGTATAATATCGACAAGCATCTATGATTAATATTATGTATGATTCTGCTCTACAAATAGTTATAAGCACATATTTGTATTTAACTCTTAGGTGTTTGTATCATTAGACTTGAAATATTTTCATGTATTAGTTCTCTGTTATTTTGCTTAAGTTTGCAACATGTAATAATTTATGTAAAAATTATGCAGACTATTGAATATTTGATAAATTGATTCTACACAATTTGCAGGTGTTTTAAGTGTATGTATCTTTGTTACTACAGTTCATGAGGTTACAAAAATGCTCAATATTTGGTCTGTTGTAGAATTCATTAGATAGGAATCTTTTGTGAAATTGACATTTGAACAAGAAATTGAATTCATCCCCATTCTCATTGAATTTACATATGCCATAAATGCAATTAGTTTTAATAATGAAAAGATCCAACTTCAACAGCAGTTTATGATTTAATCATCTGAAAAAAACATAATGTTCTTGCAAGTGTGGGTGTTTCAGAGCTATGGTACTTTTCATAACATTGTGCTAATTGACACATTATAAAGTTAATATATTTACGGGAAGTGAAGATCGCAACTACCCATCTGTCTTTAAATGCATCAGTCAGTTTTTCCTTAACGGGTAGATTCTTTGACCGTGGTAAAAGTATAAAATGTGCTTCTATCCGTATAATTCATTCACTTATTTGTTAGAATTGCCTCCTTTTGATCACATGATGGGAAGGATTTAACGAAGGACACATGTTATTCTATCCTTATAATTGATTCACTTATTTGTTAGAATTGCCTCCTTTTGACCACATGGTGGGAAGGATTTAACGAAGGACACATGCTATTATATCCTTATAATTGATTCACTTATATGTTAGAATTTCCTCCTTTTGACCACATGATGGGAAGGATTTAACAAAGGACACATGCGATTCTATCCTTATAATTGATTCACTTATTTGTTAGAATTGCCTCCTTTTGACCACATGGTGGGAAGGATTTAACAAAGGACACTTGCTATTCTATCCTTATAATTGATTCACTTATTTGTTAGAATTGCCTCCTTTTGACTATATGGTGGGAAGGATTTAACGAAGGACACTTGCTATTCTATCCTTATAATTGATTCACTTATTTGTTAGAATTGCCTCCTTTTGACTACATGGTGGGAAGGATTTAACGAAGGACACATGCTATTCTATCCTTATAATTGATTCACTTATTTGTTAGAATTGCCTCCTTTTGACCACATGGTGGGAAGGATTTAACGAAGGACACATGCTTATTAAGGACATTAATAAACCTCATTGCCTAAGTTAACGTACATATTCACTTGTATACAAAGTACACCTGTCGCAACCTTTGCACGGGTTTTATTTTATTTACAAAACCAAAGAATATCACAGGTGCAGGTGGAATCTTTTTAACTTTAATAATTGTAGAAACAAGAATTAAAATGTTTTTTTTTTTTAAAGTCCATAAAGAACAACATGATGTGGTCCCTTCTGATGCTTTTTTTTAGACAGGTGAAAAGATTTACTGAATGGTTTATGCTCGCATTATTAGGTTATTTTTAACATATCAAACAGCGAAATCAAAATTTTCTTCTCAAAAGTGAGTCGATTGAAAAGTTTAAACTTTATTTTACGTCAATCGCACAAGTTCTTCCAGCTTATACAAACGCACTTTCAACGATTCAAATGTTGGCGTTAAGTGGTCTTTCATGGTGAAAAAAAACCAAGATCCTGGAGGAAACCACCGACCTTGGATGAGCGACCACCTACACTTGGACATGACGGAACGCAGTATCAAGCATTGGAAAACTTATGTGCAGAGCGAACGCGCTTCAACTTCGTTATCCAGTGAGCCGGTCTTTAGCTAAACGCAATTTTCTACACCCCTCCACAAATTTCATGAAGTTATAATGCACAAAATATTTACTTGCTTTGCTTTGCAAGAGTCATGTGTTGTGAGCAACAAAATATATATAAACCATTTGGTACGCATCGAAAAAAAAAATTTACAGTTTGTTTCATGTTACATTCTTAATTTATTGCTTTTCCTCTCCATGTCATTCTTTTTTTTTTTAAGCGTAGTAAAATGTAATTTCAGGTTGTTTTTAGAATATGGGATTATAGCTTATACAGGGAATGATTCATCAAAATTGCTATAAAAAATGTATATATCGTCCCTGTTTGAGCTGCATTTTAAGACCACTACATCTATTAATATTAAACTTACCCTTTTTGTTTATCTTGGGATAGGATGGATATGTGTCGCTCACCAACACTAGGTCACTATGACCTACTATTTAGTACAATAAGTAGTGACAATTATTTCTTAGCTCTAATTCCAATATATCTTCACCTGTTGCTATAAAAGTACACTAAGAATGCATCTTTGAATTAAAGCATTTCAGACATTTCCAGGATTCTGAACACTACTTAAATATGTGCTCAAATTATAACACCTTTTAGCTTATCTATTACATTAAGAATGCATCTTCGAATACAAACGTTTCACATTAAAATTGGGTCACTGTGATCTCTTTTCCATGATTTTGAACACTATATAAAAATGGTGTCTGTGTTCAAATTATAAAGCCTTTTAACCTATAACGACCAAACATGCATGTCAAGTGCATATGGGAAATCAGTTATGTCCCATATCAAAACTGGGTTGTTGAGACCTACATTATGTGGTTAGTTGGCCACTCTCAAAGATCCTGACTAATGTCACAGAAGTGGAGGTTATCTTGTGAGCTCTGTTCACGAACAACTCAAGTTCACTAGTTCAACTCTAGTTTTTACGAGTAAGACATGAAGATAGTCAGGTGAAGTCTAGAAGGTGCAATTACACACATACAGTTTCACCTGATTCAAAGATAGAACAAAATCTGAACAACACAACTACCGTATATACTCGCGTATAATTTGAGTCCAAATGCAAAAAACATAGACCCTGGTCTGCCGTCGCATAATGCGCCGGCAGATCGGGGTCTATGTTGTTTGTTCTATTGATCAGTCCTTACAAACTGCAAAAAATTATTAATAATTGGAAGAGAGGAAAAGGGCGTATTATTTGATAAAAACTTTAATGTGTTTAGTTTTCCTTATGAAGATATGGTCCTAGCATTACACTTGTCACATCAAGTACAACTTTTATAGATCTATTATTATTTATTTTACTTTACATAAACTGACACACTTAACAAATTGTATTTTGAATACTCATGTTTTATTGATGTTGAAAACGATCGTTTTTCCTCATCCTTCATAACTAAAAAGAAATTATATATATATATATATATATATATATATATATATATATATATATATATATAATCCATTGTTAGATCTTTTGCACTATCTTCGCTGATACTCTTATCAAGATATATATATATATATATATATATATATATATATATATATATATATATATATATATATATCGATGTCAACCCTGAATCCATCTTTACCATCAATTAAATAGATAGAAGATTAATCCTTTATATTATTTTACGAGAGAGAGAGAGATGGATGTAATAACCTAAATTTTCACTCAGTAATTCTTGACGCCACGAATCCATCACACATTGCTTTATCTATTGCTCTAAAACTGCGTATCAAAACTTCGTCCCATTAGCGACAGCAGTATATAATCTTTTATCATCACAGAAATTAATGGGAAATCATTAACCTACGCTCTTACGAGCCATCACGCGCTCTCATTCGCGCTTTAGATAAGTTGGATTCTTCACGTGACCTTGTAGTGCGTAGTCAAACTCTATTTTTAGATGAGGAAGCTCCTATGTACGTGGAATTCGAACCGTCTTTGAACGCGATTTTTCGTCTTTTTACATTAAACACAAGCATCATTTCACAATTTCTCGACATTTTTTATCAAACAGAAAAACTCAAACGCAAAGTAAAATTTATGGAAATTTATATAGTGCTCCAGTAACCACCGCCCCTACTTAATCCGGTTTGTTAAGGTTGTTGTTTTATCATCGCTGCGGCCTTGCCCTACAGACGTTGAAGTAAGCTTACTGTCCTACCACAAAAGGCCTGTAACAAGAAGATTTACCCGATTACTATATTCGCTCACATTTTTAGAAATTACCTTTCAATCTACACCGTATAGCCAATATGTTACTGATGTGCCGTTAAACCCGATACATACATATATGCATGCATGATGTGCTCTCTCTCTCTCTCTCTCTCTCTCTCTCTCTCTCTTTCTGTATCTAATACCCTAATGTAATGGGACAGTAGTTCAAGGTCAAGAACCAAAGTACAACTGTAAACATGCCGCTTTGCTTCGTTTCCACAAATTTAGCCGCTACGGCTATTCCTCGCATGTTTGGAGAGAGGTTGACAGAGACTGTAGCTAAAGTATTGAACAAGCCGGTCGAGGTATGTATAGTTTTGATTTTTTTGTGTTTTCTTCTGAGTTGACTACCTGGGGGAAAAAAATATTGTTTAGTGAAGCTGGTCGAGTATGCTGTTTGCACACCAACATTCATAGTAAACAACTATGGTTGCAAACTGCATGGTAACTTGACTATAAGATTCACTTTTTAAAAAGCTGCACTTTTACAAGACTGACAGCAGATTCACAGGACTACATTTTGTCATCGTGATAAAGGGATAATAATTAATACACAGTAGTTAAGACAAACGGTAAAGAAAGAAAGATGAAACAAGAAAGAATGAGCAAAAGAAAGAAAATAATTGGAAGGAGGGAAGGAAGAACAGACAGACATAAGGACATAGGAAACGCCTAATTCTTACAAGTACATGTGTTTTAAAGCCTTGAAAAACTGATTAACTAAGTTCTGCTGGATAAAACAAACTGCTTTTCATGATTGCAATTTCGGTGATGACTACGACACATTTATGATAACGATAGATATCGACAACAGCGACCCTATTATTATTATTATTTTTTATTATTATTCAGAGGATCACTGTGGTCACGCAACCTGGGTTACCAATGGTGAAGGCGGGAAGCTCAGGCCCGGCAGTACTAATTCAGATTCATTCTATAGCCGTTTTCGATTCTGAGAAAACCCTAAATATTCTGAGCAGTTCCTGGAATTTCTCAAAAATGAATTCAAACTCTCTCTCTCTCTCTCTCTCTCTCTCTCTCTCTCTCTCTCTCTCTCTGCACACATTCCTGATTGGAGAGTCGATCACAATTCTAGACAAGATAAAGTAAAAAGAGAAACAACCAATGCATACACTTCTCTGTACTTTTAACTTTTATGATAATACAAATAAAAATGCATCAGTTACAAAATTGGGTGAATCTGTCGTCTCCAAAATTGCTTTTCGGGGAGGGACACACATACACGAAACTACTATCTATCAGTAATGATGGACAGCTTCAGTCCATTTTTCGGAATATTTTCATTTTAAGTCACCAACCACGGGGTAGTCGGAGTTTTAATAGCTTCCTAGAAGACGTAATCATCAACATCGTTTATGTCGTCAACACTACTATAATCTTCACCATCATATTTATCGCCTTCATTGTTATCAATACAGTATCACCATTGCCATCATGATCATTATCGTCATCACCACAAATATCGCCACTATTCTCGCTACTGCTATTATTATTATTATTATTATTATTGTTATTTTCAGATTCATTTTGGAATACGTAGACCTTCCGGCATATATGGTTTGCAGTGGGAAATGAGCTTATTATGAAGAACAGTGAGTTTTCGTATCGAAAACGTTCCTACATGATTGTGAACTTTACATATATATATATATATATATATATATATATATATATATATATATATATATATATATATATATATATATATATATACAGTGCATCAGACTCGATTGACGGCTTTGCTTAAAGAACCATTATCGCTACTCAAACATACTCATAAAGTAGTTGTCTAGTTGAGTTTATGATGATGCGTAATTATTTCATGTATTCGTTTAGGACAATGTTCGATCTTGAAACTTCATAATTATTTACCACAATCACTTAAGTAAACCAACGGTCTTCGATCATAATCGATCTTCAATCAGTGCAACACTACTATCCGTTGCTATTTTTCAGTTACAGTTTTTTCAGACTAAGTATTATTTGAAAGATAATTTTATTTGTATGTATACAGCACGATGTATTGCTTAAATGAGAGATTCATAATGATTCTAATGTAATGTGGTTAGTGACATATTTAACTGTTGTTGTACATATGTAATTGGAGCTGCTGTAAACATATGCGCACAAGATGATTTTGAAAGAGTTCAATAAATCGATCTTAAACTTAAATCGAACGTCAGATTACTTCATAGTGAACTTTTCAAACACATGTTACTGAGCATTGCTGGGGTTGCTTTTGGTTACAACGCAACCATTTTCGGTTCGTTAATCCGGATTTGCACATCTGTGCAATTGTGACCAGTTAAACCGAAATTTGGTAACACTAGTTGACGTTGACGTCATGGCATCATGGCGTCACATAATACTCGACAAAGCCACTGATATCAGTCGTGTGTGTGTGTTGTGTTTGTGCATTTATGTGTTTTGTGCGTGTGTATGTATATGTACATGCCTAACATTGATGAGCCATATTTTTTTGTTGCTGTTCTGAGATCAACTCGAGTTGTTTGGGCGAGCACACTCATGAATATCTGAGAACGTGTTCTTGGCGTTTGGCTGATAATGTCAAAGAGATCGCCCAAAGATGGACAACATGTCTGTACATGTGCCACCATCTTAATCATTCAATCAAAACCTTGAATCCGTTCTTCTACAAACGGGTTCTGCTAAAACCCGTGCGATCATGTATTTTGCCAATTCAGTTTTAAAATTCCGTTAAATAAATTGCTTTTTGTCGAGCCCACGTTAATGAGAAGTGAAACATAGCAGTCACTTTTTGGCGGCGGTGTCTAGATTTGATTATGGTTTTGATTTTTAAATTTTTCTTTCTACTTTTCATTTGCTTACATTTCCTAAACCTCTTGATAGATTTCGTTCATACTTGGAAAGACAATTCATTCTGCGACAGTCTGCGACAGTCTCTCTCTCCCCATTGACCTAGTTGTCAAGGTCACAGTCATAGAAAATGTGCGTTCATGTTTTGGTTATAGTTTTTATTTGTTTTCATTTTCCAAACCCCTTGATGGAATTCGCTTATACTTGGGATGTCCTAGGAATCTAAGACGATTCATTTTGCAAAATGCCCAATCTCCCCTCTGACCTTGATGTCAAAGTCACAGTCATAGAAAATTGTGTTATGATTTTTTGTTAAAGTTTTTTTTTTTGCTTGTATTTCATGAACCTTTTGAGGAATGTTGTTTATACTTGGGATGAATCACTATGTACCCAAGACAAATCATTGTGCGACATGCTCGCAGGCCCTGGGATCTTTGTCTTGGAGTGGATTGCCATATAAATTTACACCCTAAAATTTTTGCAGCTTTGCTGACTAAAACTGACTTTATTATTATTGTTATTATTATTATCATTATTATTATTATTATTATTATTATTATTATTATTATTATTATTTTGATCATCAATACTTTTTGTGGGTTTCAAATTTCGTGGTTTAGGTCCAGAATGCATATTCGTGGGTACCTAATTTCGTGGATCTATCATTTAAATTTTTTTTTAAAAACAAACAAACAACGATGCATATGTCGCGGTAAATGTTTATACCGACATTCATTTCCACGCATTTGAGAACAAGTAGGTTTAATTCGTATTTCAGTTAGTAAGTTGATTCATTAAGATATTTCGTTAATAACATTTGGAGTAAATGCGGTGATCTTAATGAAAATGCCTACTTATTTTTCCACACATGTCTGAGCTAACACATTTAATAATACTGTTGTAATCTTAGGTAATTAGGTTCTCGTGTGTTCTTAAAGATCGATATCAAAGTATCAAGTTCTCAACAATTAGAGATTAGGCGCTTGAACAATGCCAATGACTGTAAACCTCCATTGTTCAAAACAATTCTGCAAAATTCGCCCCGTGGGAACCCCTTTTTGTTGGATCCCCTTGACCTTGTGGTCCAAAATTGGATCCGTATAGTTCGGATGAATGACGGTGTTATTAATGCGCGTATTGTGATGGCTGTTGCTGAAGGAATTGTTACAAAATACGCTAAACATAAACTGCAAAGATACGGACAGTGGACATGTACATTCAAATCAGGTCTCGGTTGACCTGAAAACTTCAACCCGTAAGCCAATTTATGCAAAGCGGATTATCTGCACACATGACAAAGTTGCACTTGCGACAGACCTGATTTAAACCCCACAGGTTCGTATTGGATCTTATAATTTACCTATCAATCATTCATGTACTATATAATACTATCATTATTTAGTACACGTATGACTGATAGGTAAATTATTACAATCTTATTGAAGGATTAATACTTCCATATAAGCAGATACTCAGTAGAGAACGTTCTTGTAGTGAACTTGTGCAAATAATTCCTTAAGTGTATAGTAATGTTTTTGACATGGATCTATTTTGCTCTGCGTACTTCATTGTGCGACTTAGTTCTCTGCCATTTTGCGGTTATTTCATACATTTTATGATGTATCGCTTTAACTAAGTATTCCCGAGATGGATTTTTGCAGAAAAGCCACGATGTGTTCCTATTGCGTCATGATGCAGTGCATTCAGGCAACTGTGAGGCAAAGCCTACGGACCATTCGGATTACTTCGGCATTTTTCATTCATATCCTTCGGTTAATCCTACAGTCGATCCTATTGTAGAAATAGCCAACGTAGTTCGAATAGATTGGTTTCTTTTTTGCAGCGAAATTCCCGGCAAACACAATGTATGATTCTTCTGTAAATTACTACGCCGACATACATCCGAAGCATATGGTTGTCTCGCACAAATAGCCGAGGTTGTTCCGAATGGATGCAGTGAACACGTCATTTCAAGTTGCGAAGTAGGCGTTGATTTTACAAAAGCGGACTACCTTAAAAAATAGCGGACACCTGCACAAACGAGATAGTAATTTACAGTACAAATTATTTTGCTACACATTCTCAGGGTATAATTCCCCAATAAATCAGGATTTCTGGAAATTAAGAAAGCGGACACAAATTCAGTACAAAATATACAATTTTGACTATAATCTGAGCTACAAACTACGGACAACCAAGACCAGTTAGAGGCTTCATTGCCTCAAAGTATGAAATCCCAAATCAATCTCATACATGAATGTGCAAATGATACGAGATAAAATCCTGCAAACTGTAAAAATGGTTCGTGAACGCAGGTTAATATAAAATTCGTGGTCCGTGAATGGTTTCGGTAAAAACACTTGACAGGTCACTCGTAATTAGTCGGTTTGGATAATATGAAACGTACTTTATATAGTTTCTCCTCACAGTTCCTTAATTTATTTGATTCGCTTGTAACCGGTATCAACACCAGCACGTTATTCTCATTTTTCTGTTTGTAATTTGCTTAGAAATGCGGTTAAATCTCGCTATTAAAGTATGGCGGTCTTAAACAAAAGATAACACATATATATATTTGCACATGAATTAAATATCAGATGGAATTTGTGCTACAAAACTATATATTCCATTATATTTATTATTATTATTATTATTATTATTATTATTATTATACAGATATGCACCTCTGTTAACGTTCGAAATGCAATACGTGATTTAAAATAATTTCAAATCGTTAAGTGTTCGTGAGCGATGAAGCTAAGAGTAATTTCGAGTCATTTCACTTGTGAACGTTGTCCGTGAACAATTCTAAAATAAAAGAATTTGAGTATGAATATTAGAAAATGATTTCTGATATTTATAATTAAGACGGAACGACAAAAATTACAGAAAAAAAAACAAGCGTGCGAGAAATAAATACAGTAACTCCTGAAAAAGAAATCCACTTTATGGAGGAAATTCTTGTTACAGGTATGAAATTGTGTAGGAAATGACAATAAAGCCCACCTAATTCAGAGACAAAAGTGGCCAAATATAGGTGAGATTATTCGCATCCCCACCAGGGTGACCACACCTGTGGACTTTTCTACTTATAAAGGATTTTTCACCGACTGTGCAGACTGTGCGGCAGATATGGCAATTATCTGCTGGTTTTTCTAGTCATTTTGACATTTGCAGATAAGCTGACACTTTACAGAATTTTCTAAGTGCGTTTAACCCATAACACAAAAATTTCGGATCTTTATAGTTAGATATGAATTGCATGTAGAGTGTGACACTGAAGTCATGTTGATAATGCCTTAGTGCATGTACAGTTAAATGTTTTGGAAGAGTATGAACTGGCTTTCGCCAAAGCGTGTTTTTTTTTAAATTAATGCTTTTCGCTGGCCTATAAGTATTAGTGTTTTGAGACTGTGCAGTTATGGTGGACATTTTCGTGAAAGTTTGCATTTTTGTGGTCACCGAGCCATACCGCTAAAATACTTTTGGGGTTTTCCTTCTTAACCCTGGATTTTTACAATCTTTCTCTGAATGAAAATTAAAATAGAAAATAAAAATAACATATTAAACGGTTGACGATGAAAAAGATGACCCGGAGAAGCTGAACCACTCTTTACTGGAATCATGGATAAACAAAAAAGATGAGTTTGATTAAATACTTCCTGAAAAATGTATTGATATAGTTGTGTCACAAAATTTGATTTGAATTGTATTGCATTTTTGTCTTGTTTGTTTAGCAATTTCGTCCAGTTTATATAATTGAGACAGCAGCATGGTGGTAAGCAAATACACTGAAATTGAATTTGTTTTTTTACACGCATCAAACAGTTGAAGTTGTGCATCTACATATTTCAGGAAACTTTCTTTCCTAGTAAAGGATATGTCCTTTGCTATAAATGCCTCATATACGTCTAATTACAGATTATTCTGGAACAAAAAGGGTTAAGATTAAATTAAGATTGTTTAGTCATTATCTCGAGAATGAAAAGGGAAGAAGAACTGACTTTACACAAACGGAAGAGAGAATATGCCAATTCTGTAAATGTAATTTTAATAGGAGTATTATAGGAGATGAAATCCGATTCTTGTTATCTTGCCTATGTTACAATGAAATAAAACTTGGATACAATTTAGAATTTGGAGTAATTATGTCGACCTAGAGGAATGAGTTCTATATTTGCTTGAATTCAATTTCTTAATATTGATGGATTGTTTATGATTTCTTTACATATATGATTTTTTATTGGTAACTAATAACAAATCACTGTCCGCGTACTACACTACTATACTAAGCTGCATTGCCGCTAGAAAACAACCGATGACATCATTCGACATAATATATTCAAGAGATATCTGCAGTAGAGTGTTCCTTTTTCTGATCAAAGAGTATTCTATTTAAAAAATTGCTTTAGAAATGCGATATCATGATCATTGAATTTGCTTTGAAAGTGTGTAGAATGTTTTATTAATTCTGTTTAATTTAATTATGTTTAATACATACATGTAATGTGCGTGCTACTTAAAGTAACACCTCCCTTAGTAGAAACTTCCGTACGAGGGACATGTGATCTCTTTCTTCATTTTACCGACATATTTCATCTCAATAGGATATCTATCTGCAATAATCTCTTTCAGCTAGACTCTCGTGTGGCGGTTCTGTGAAATTTCCGCCAACGTGGATCTCACTGAGCCACACGACTGACGAGATGGTCTGGTTGAACGACTATAGTCCGTAACGGACAAACTTTTATACATTTGATACCTTGACTACTCTTTCTAAGGTTTGTTTGTTTGTTTTTTTGGATTTTTTTTTCTCTCTTTATTTTTTTGTTGTTGTTGTTTTCTTCATGTAATTAATCACATAAGAATAACAATCGTGCAAATTTAGCTGTCCGTATACTTTCGCCGGAACACTCAGGAAACACTTTGAACTCGCGAAATCAAACATTAGCACACGTTTTTACACAACAAACCCCGTTGGATCTCTCGACAGACACTCCCAGGTTTTGGGTTCAACACCGTCTGGATAACTGGATAGGTTTAACATTGATCATTAAAGTTTTCATTTTTAGTTTCTGTACAGTTGTGTGGATGACAAATGAGCCATATATGCCAAGGAGAAAGAAGTGAATCGACGACCCGTCACTAGCCAAGATGCTAGTAGGTTGACTAGGATTTTTTTTCCATTAAAAAAACTAAGATAGTGGATCCAATTACATTTTGCGTCACATTTTGCCTTTCTTCTCTCTTTCCAGATATGCAGAGTGAAAAAGACCTAATAGTGTTCAGATGTCCAGATTGTGACAATACCTATGTCATGTCTCTAGATCTCATGAAGCACAACAAAAGGACACATGTAGGTCAAATTCATCGATTTCAACCAATTATGCAACACTAGTTTAAGGACACTGGATAGTATTTGACAACACAATTCAATATTTGTTACAAACCATTGATTACTTCCAATGACTGAATGCAACACTTTTAATGAGGAAAGGAAGAAAGTTTGATATAAATTTCACCTAATAGACGGGCTTGAATTTTACTCTTTTTGCAGCCATAAGGATTAATAGGTTTTAAAATCAAATAATCCTTCAAAAAAGTATTTTACTAATCCCCCAAATAAACTGGCTACGAACCTAATGCAGCAACAATGGATAATTTACAACCTGCTTTGAGATAAAAGAAAATTACAAACTAAATAAAGAAAACATCCGCTAAATCATGGGATCACACACAACTTTCCTTTCATCATTAGTTACTTGTAATAAAGGGTTGGCGACCAGAATATTTGCATGAACTAGACAATAGGCTTACACAAATGACATTTACTAGCCGCGTGGTAAATTTGTTAGCTTTGGGCTAGTGAGCTGTTTCTTTTTTTGACTCCTGTAATACTGTCCAGTGACAGGTTTATAATTGTTTGTTTTTTTGTGCAAATTATATATATATATATATATATATATATATATATATATATATATATATATATATGTGTGTGTGTGTGTGTGTGTGTGTGTGTGTGTGTGTTTGTGTAGTAAGAGGATCAAGAATAAATTGCATCTGATTCGTCGCTCATTGAAAAACTGGTGTTTATTTGTGTTGTTAATTTGTGTTTTGTAGCTTTTGCGCATAATTTTTGTTTAATTTTAACTTTCTTGTTACTCTACAAATTACTTTGGAAATTAAGTCACTGTGACCCAGTCTGAGTGAATGCATCTTGGCATCAAGGCTCTTGATATTTTATTCAAATGACGCTGATCTGCTTATTAATTTGGACACTGCAACCAAAATCAAAAATAAAAAATAAAAACCCAACTTTGAACAACTTAAATTTAAAAAACACGCTAAGACTCTGACGACATTTATTTTACAGAATGCATCCTAGCAACTCTTTCGCAAATGTATTTTTTTATGGGAACATAGAAGTTTAAATACATATTTGTTTTAACTGCGTAACTTGGAAATAATAATGTTGTAGTAACAAGAAAGGAAGCAAAGGGTCAGTGGAATATGACATTTATTTAATTATCTCCCCAAACTTTCCTGTGAAACAATTTCAATGATATCAGAAACATGGACAATATAACAAGGATATTTTAAACGTTGGAAGCAAGAATGTCGTTGTAGCTTTGTTTCTTTTTATCACAGACTTAAGATAAAGGTTTATTTTTCTTTTGTGATTTTTCAAGAAGAAGGTTGACCTCAATCAGCTATCGATTGTACAGTGGAATTACATATTTTCGCGAGAATAACCAAGGAAGTGTTAGATATAGTCGAGTTCGTCCTATTATAGCAACAGGGGAAATGTTCAGAATTATAGAATATACAAAAATGGAATGTTTTCTGCATACTTTGAGCGTGCATATTTCAAAAATGAACCCATCTTTATGATATCTTTTAAAAAAATTCACAGGAAGCATTCAAACATGAGTACCGTCCACCGTTTTTAATATTGATCTTTTTCACTTTTTGCAAATTCTTGACCTCGTGTTATTTCAAGCTGAAATATGCATATTTTTTACATATGTTTATATAGAAATGTTTTCTGAACATTCCGATTTAAGAATAAATTGACTTTTTCTATGTTCCAGGTAATTCAGAAGCCCCCCTGTGCCTTTTTATCAAGCACCCCCCGCCCAACATTTTTGCATGCAATAGTATATTTTTAAGTCATACACAAGTTGAAATTTTATGTTGCTCTTAAAATTGAATGTTTTCTGCATAATTTGAGTGTGCATAATTCAAAAATGAACCTATCATTATGATATCTTTTCAAATAAATTCACAGGAAGCATTCAAACACATGAGCCGTCCACCATTGTTAATATTGGTCTTTGGTCACTTTTTGCAAATTCTTGACATCATGTTATTTCATGCTAAAAGTTGCATATTTCTTACATATGGTTATATATAAATGTTTGCGAACATTCAGCTTCAAGAATAAATTCACTTTTTCTATGTTCCATGTACTTCTGAAGCCTTTCTGTTCCTTTATAGCATGCGCCCTGCTAACATTTTCGCAGATAATACCATAATCATGAGTCATACACAAGTTTAAATTGTATGTTGCTCTTAACAGCAATAGTGCAAATGAATTACAGTGTTCTTGTACATATATACATTGATCTGAAATCACAATTTATTCAATAACAATTGCCATTTTCGAATTTAGTTAAGATAAGATTTTTTGGTCAGTTTTCATATCTATAAAATAAAATCAATGACATACAAAAAAAAACAACATAAAAATGACTTACTTTGAATATTTCCACAATTCTACTTCTGGCACTGAGTTGGTTGTCAAGAAATAGCTATGATTATGTTTTTGTTTAAATAGAGAAATGCTACAGATCGATTTTCTATTCTTTATGAAGACAATATTAATTTTTTGATATTCACAAAAAATGGCATGAAATGAATTTGTCATTGTTTACATTTGGTACGTACCGATGTGCCGGGAAGAGTTACCATTCGTGCTGGCATGGGTGACCTTTAAAAAAAGACGTAATTCGTGGGTTTTCAGCAAATATTTGCACACATTTTACCATTATTCTCGTAAAAAAATCTCCAAAGTATTTAAAAAGTAGGCATAGGTGAACGTATATGTTCGTTTATTTAGTTTTTCTGCTTTTTTTAAAATTCTGTTTTCGTTTATTTTTGCAGAATGTGTTGTAGAAAATGCCCAGTGTCATCAATGCTAAATATAGACATTTTACCTTTCAACCATGAATACATTCGGATATAATAATGTCGGCTTTTTACATACGAAAGCGGAGAAAGTAACAGGTGTAATGAGGTTGACATTTGAGAAAATGTTAATCTTGATCGCCAGTGCCCTCTAGCGGGGGTGCCTGTTGCTAGCTATCACCACATTACTACCAAGAAAACATACCCAGAAAAGTTTCACTATACTTACTTTTTGACTTTTATCCTACTGCATCAGTAATCAGTGTGTGGTGCACTTGTCACATTGAATGATTTAATTTCCGATCAACGGGATCGCCAAAGTGCTGGATATTCCGAGGTGACCTCTAACGGGAGGGGCTCTAATGAGAACGTGCTATTACCGCGGTAATTTTGAATTACAGTGACTGTCGGTAGTACAGTATTAAAGTACACATTTTTCAAAAAAAACAAACAGAAAATCAGGAAATATTATCTAAAAGCAACACAAATCCATGAAATAATTGGTTGATGATATTCATATGCTATAATACATGGTATATATATATATATATATATATATATATATATATATATATATATATATATATATATATATATATATATATATATATATATACACACATAGGTAACCCCAACCCATGTAAACTTCAATATTATGCCCCATGTATAGAAAATACCTTTTATGAATTTGAAATGATGACAGGGTGCATTAACTTGCCTTTATACTACTGATCTAAGAACCCACACTAAACAAAACTCACGAATTTGACAATACACCCTTATTGGGCCCCCACAAGTTAGATAACAGTTTTTATAGAAGAACGTCAGTCAGGTCACCAGTTCGACTTGTATTGTTTAAATTGTGAAGCAGATGATTGAAAAGTACAAAAAAAAATGGATTGGAAATGGATATGGTATAAATGGGATTTGGTCACATACTTCGATTTGTACATGTAAAGAAAAACTATGATTTTGTTTACCCTGAATGGAGTCATTCTTCAAATTTTTTATATTCACGGCTATGTGAACTTCCTGACATTATGTTTACATACAGGATATTTAGATGTTACACATGGTGACATCACTGAACAAAAATGTTTCAATGTCACGGTAATAGATATACCGCGTTAATATGACGTGCCAATATAATTTGATGCCCCATTACCGCGTCATGAATATTACTGCGGCATTTGAGTATTTTCAAGAGCCACTGTCACCATGCGACACATCTGAATGATCTGTATGTAAACATATACTCAAGAAGTTCACATAGACGTCAAGTTTAACAATTGAAACATTTTTTTAGATTTCCCTTACATGTACAGTACACATTTAAGTAAGTGATAAAATCCCATTCATACCATATCCAGTTCCAATCCCTTTTTTGTACTTTTCATTCATAAAATCATGCAGAGCACAATATCAGCAAATCATCTGCTTCACAATTTAAATAATACAGGCAGTATTGATCACCTGACGTAAGTTCTTATTTAACTTGTGGGGGCCCATTAAGGGTGTATTGTTAAAACTCAAGTTTCGTTTCAGTGTAGGTTTTTAGATCAGAAGTATAAAGACAAGTTAATCAACCCTGTCATCCCATCAAATTCATAAAAGGTGCTTTCTAGACATGGGGCATACAATTTAATAACGATCGGGTTACAGATATGTGTGTAATATGACTCTCAATCATGGGACTGTATCGAAAATGAAGAAGACCTAGATGACAGCCTCCGTTATATTGCATTGGGATGTTTGACACATGCGGTGTACATAAGGTCCAATATGTATTCAAAATTGAACGCTCATTGTATCTTGCTTAATCTTTATGGAACACGATAATTTCAACACAGTAGCTCAATTCTGTCTATATGCCGTTATCTATTGCGCATAATATGCACTGTCAAATTGCTTATTTTAGCTCTTGCAAATAGTTTTTCTGCAAAACAGGTTGTACCTGCACATTTCATTGACAGTTTTGTAATTAAATGTAGCATTTCCCACTTATTAGGTTCTTTATATGATATTTGGCTATACCACACCCACCTACCCTATGAAGCCTGTGTACATTACCTACCCTATGAAGCCTGTGTACATTACCAACCTATGATGCCTGTGTACATTACCTACCCTATGAAGCCTGTGTACATTACCTACCCTATGAAGCCTGTGTACATTACCTACCCTATGAAGCCTGTGTACATTACCTACCCTATGAAGCATGTGTGCATTACCTACCCTATGAAGCCTGAGTACATTACCTACCCTATGAAACCTGTGTACATTTCCTACGCTATGAAGCCTGTGTACATTACCAACCTATGAAGCCTGTGTACATTACCGATAGGTCTTATAATGAAAATTTTGCATCATTGGCATAGCTTTTAGATCAATTAAAAGGCTATAGACCCTACTCATATTTGTAGAAAGTCAGTCATAATCTCTGGTAGGGTATTGTATCATCTCTGGTAGGGTATTGTATCATCTCTGGTAGGGTATTGTATCATCTCTGGTAGGGTATTGTATCATCTGTTGCCAATAATGTATACAAACCTATTTTCTCTAAAACCTCCTAGCCAACATAGGAATTTATGCTGAGAGTTACTTTTTAAACTTTTATTGCAACTTTTATTTATAAATATTGTGACGTAAGGTTCAAAAGTGTCTAGAATACAGTTAGCCAAGCAATAGTATGCCTTATTCGAGTGCCTAGAATAGTTGTCTCATTATTTATCAGGGATTTCCTTTAACCTAAGGCCCCAGTCCTTGCTGCAGCAATTTTGTTGCCTGTATGCACATGTTTTAACCCCCTCGGGTCCCCCAGACACAACATATTTTGACAGGGTCCCTTCTGCTTTTGTTCAAGTATATAATAAGAATATACCACACAAAAGGGTTTGCCCACACATTGACACCTTTTCAGACAATGATCGATTGATTTACCCCAGTTAGTACATGTGCAGATGTCAAGGCAGATGTCTAATAAGACCCTAAGCACATTAAGTAATTCCTCAGTAGTGCGACACCTGATTGCATGGTAAGGGATTATCAAGGACTGTTGGAAGGTACATGGCTTCCTATAGACCAAATACAAGATTTACCGCTATCTTTATTGAAGTCTTTGTTTTTACTGCTATCTTTATTTAAGTCGTTGTTTTCTATTTGGCTGAACCAGTGGCAAATTTACCTTTGATTTAATAATGTCCAGTCAGTTTTGTTTTGATCGTAAAACATAAACTTGTTGGCATTAGGCCTAAGTGAAACGAGTGCTGTTAGTCAACCAATCATCATCAATTAAGTTGACTTCATTAGTGGTATATATTTCTGATTATTTAGTTGAGGATTACAAGTTATCTTTTGATTATCCAAAGTGGTCAAGAGTCGGCTTTCTTTGCAAAGTTTCTTTTCTAAAAGGTCCAGCAACTAGCTCGCATGAGATGTGGGAAAAGTCTCGGATGTGACTTCAGAACGAGGATGATAAGGTAAATGAGGGTCAGAGGTAGAGAAAAAAGATAATGGCAGTCAGATTGGGTAGAGAAATTCACTTGGCTAAGAAAGAAAGAAAACGATGTCAGAGATATAAGTTCTGTTTTTTCCTGGTGTGTTGAGTGTGGAAAGATGAACTCATTCATTTTTGGAAGTACTAATTTGCAGTTTTCTGATGAACTCGGATCATGTACATGCTTTGGCAGAGAGGATTGTGCGGGAAAAAAGGCAATATTACTGATTCTGCTGGAAACAAAAGTTTTGAAACAGCATGATTCTGTTTACAAACATCACCAATAGAGATCAGTTTTCTTTGATCCTCTCTCCGCCTCTCCAGTGTAGATACAGAAAATCTTTCTCTTTCTGTACAATACAACATTAAAAAAATTGATATTGTTTTTAGTTTTTATTTCATGGTAGAGGATCGGATTCATAATCCAAGGGTCATGGGTTTGATACCCACTCAGGCCAGCCTGGGTTGGCTGCTTCAATCTGTCCTTGGGAAAGACACTTAGCTCCCATTTCCTTGGCTTGATATAGCCAAAATTGTTTTAAACGTTCCACCTCCACACCTCAAAATAAA
This sequence comes from Margaritifera margaritifera, assembly GCA_029931535.1. Lineage (NCBI taxonomy): Eukaryota > Metazoa > Mollusca > Bivalvia > Unionida > Margaritiferidae > Margaritifera > Margaritifera margaritifera. Next base: position 1,708,071 of record JAQPZY010001661.1, on the reverse strand, counting down.
TTATTTTGTACTACAAATGTAAATAATTGTGTTAAAGTGTTGTATTGCATTAAGTATAGATCAGTAAATATTGTTTGCATGGGCTTTCACACACGCACAATAAATACAAATGCAAAAAGAGCCGCTAATAACTTCAAATTTCAGCTCTCATATGCACACTATTTGCAGCACCGGCTATGTATATGACAGTCGTGTGTTACTTTAACAATTTCAGATTTCAATTTTTTAACTTTCGTATCCCTACAAGCAAACACTTGGGGACTAAAAGTTTGTTTATTTGTTGAGTTTTCTTTTTTTAGATAACCGCGAGTTCATAGGCTATAGTGATTTTTCAGAGCTAGCCCACATATTTTCAATTGAACACAATACGCTCGAGTTCCTAGACCAAACTTCAATTTCTTGATTGTGCATTGAGAGAGGGCAAACATAATTTGATGCATTTACGCAACTTCCTAATGGCACAAAACTACATTCTGCTAGAAAATCAGTAAACTAAATTGAACAAATGAACGAACAAATGAACGACATATTATTTCGTTATTTTAGCGTTCAAATATTCATGGTCTTTCCTTATGTTTATTATAAACAATAGACTGGTTTACTATGTGTAATTAGCACGATACACATATTGCTTTGTGGAATCTTCATATTACATAGCAATGTTATATCCTAAATGGCATTGCCACAAGTCGACAACAGGACTTCAATTAAAATAATTTGGAGCAGTATTTCACATTCAAATTGGTAAGTACAACACATTTAAGATTTGTTTTGTTTATTTGTCCACAAAATAGTATAGTATTCACTGGTAACTGTATGAAAATCAAATTCTGTATATTTTAATCGGGTTACCTACAATTGAGCAGCCTGTTTATATGGGCGTTGCCAATAGCAACGAGCGACAACAAAAGTTTACTTTGAATGGCTAAGAGCAACATTTAATATTCACATTATTTCTTACGTCAAAATTGAAGTTACTTTTTTTAAGAAAACATCATAGCATTTTCTGATAGCTATAGAAATGAAGCTTTGTATTTTTTTCAAATCTGATGACCTACATTTGAGACCTGTCAATTTCTACCGCATGAAATGTTTTAGCAGATATAGAGTGTATATTTCATTGATCGATTTATGCAGGAATGTTAAGTTATAAAGTAAAATAGAATATATGACAGATATCTGATTTCTCTTAAGTCAGTTAAAAAATACACGTTCCCTTCTTCATACAAGATTATGACAAAATTCCTGACAATGTCAGGACATTTCATTCGCAGAAAAATTCGGTTTGTTCCAGAACAGGGGAGGAACCTTAGCCAAATTTTCGCCTGGTAAACAAGGAGTGAGGGTGATGTACAGATAAATAAATACACTCCCCTTCTTCATACAACATTATGACACAAGTTCCGACGATGTCGTGACTTTTCATTTGTACAAAAAATCGGTTTCCTGCAGAATATGGGGGAAACAAACTTTAGTTCGCTTTTTGCGAGACAACTTAAACTTCGGTGTGATAATGAAAATATCACAGCATCAATTGGACCTAACTGATTTTAATTTCAGAAGTCATGATGATCGTCAGGCATACCTACATGAATACCTGTTTACAACGGACATGTGCTTAGAAACAATACCTGCCCATAACAGACACGTGTTTAGTGAATTTACTTTATTAACGGTCAGAATTAAAATGAGAATATGGACCTACAAGTCATTTATATAAAATACAAATTATTGTATTTACTGTGTTCATATTTATTCATTGAATTAGTAACAAACATACTTTTATTCTTGCTGTATTTCCATACAAATACAAACACGTTATTTTTATTCTCTCTATATTGAAATATTGCTAATTAAACACAAGAGAAAGAATGCTACTATATTAGGCCAACCGATTTTGAAGGACGTGGGAAACAAATGTTCGATTTCGATTAATACGTTTCACAGCAAGAAAAGAAACGCAACATATTAATAAGTAGACCTTATCAACAGAATTATCACTAAAATACTTAAAGTTTCACAGAAACGGATTGTAAATGAGTACAGATTTTTGGTAGCAACAATCAAGATTTGTATGAATTTTTCAATGAACTTGAATCCTACACGTAGAAGATCGTAAAGTTTTATCTGCAACAAGTGGGTTCTGTAAAAGTATAACAAGACATTAAGAACAGCTAACCATAACGGTCATTCTTATGAAACTCAAGAAGTAGAAACAATTAAGCACAGCTAATTTTGGTATAGAATTTTGCCAATTTTGTGTAACGTTCCAAACGTTTATGTTAATTCTCTTTCATTAGTGGATTAGGAATAAACAATTGGATGGTGACGTCATGTATAAAATGTGAAGCTACAACATAAAAGTACCTTATAAATCGATTTCGCGGAAAATATCATTAGAACTCACACTGATAATTTAGTCCTGTTAGAGACGGGGCTTTTAGCGTTTTGATTGAAACTGATTCATTTACCAACCTGTATGGCTTTGCACCATACACTTTCTCAAGATCTACCGCTGAATAATCACGTGAAGAGTGGCTCTTGAAATTACATTTCATTGCTACATGATCATCAGTTTTTATAGTTTGACCTGCATAGACCGCTTTTCTACACTTCTTATAGAAAAACGAGTCAATAAGTCCTACTGATTGACAGTCTATATTGCCTTCAATTTTGGGTTTCTTCCCATACGTCCCGTAGAAACTGTTGGACTTCATCATACATTTCCATTCTATACAATCATTGCCACAAGGTTTGCATCCATTTTCTTGTGCTTGGGAGACATTATGATAATGGTGTCGACACTGGAGATGATAATGCGATTGATTAGGTTGATTAGTAGTAGTAGTTGTTGGGTATTGTTCTTGTTATTATTTTTGTTTGGTGTTTATTAAATGCCAAAATAGGTATCAGCCCTGTGGAAAGTGTTTTGCAGGATGTAAATTTATATTCCACGGTTTAAGGCGAACTAGCCGAAACGTGTGCAAATCGATTAGGCGACTACAATGTAAATAATGTCCTAGCAGGGTAACAAATGACTTCACCGAAGAAATAAAAATATATCATATTTTTAAAAATATCAAGTTGATCCAAGCTACATTTCTAGAAAAAGCTAAAGAAGCCAAATACAGGGAAAAATATTACAAGTTAGTCAATAACTTTTTGAAAAAAAATGTAATTAAACCAACTGGATGTTGAAGCAATTATACGGACATTTAAACTTTTCTCTAAACATTTACAAAAAGAAGCTATACAAATTGCAGAATGTGCTTTTTTTTCTCCTCAGGTATTTCACATATAATGTATTTTTCCTGGATCATATTTTTACTATGTACATCTTTAATATACCCATAAAAATTTATATCACACAAAACTATCAAAAAATTACGAAACATGAGATGTTATGGAATGAGACTTTACACCACATGGATGAAGTAACATCCAATACACCTTCTGTACTAAAGTGTGAAGATATACAGATTTTGGAACAATTAGTTTTAAAATGTTACAGTGGAGCAGTGCAATAAACCGACAGAGGAAATGGACAACACTATATACAAAATGCTTGGGATATAAAGACTGTAAAATCGATGAGAATTAAATGATATTGTAGTAAAGAAAATGAGACGATTTGAACTAGAAATGAAAAGGAATTACAGTGGCTCATTGTATTTCAGCAGAAAGCAACTTTGACATTAATTTTTAAACAAAGATAATGGACTTAACTAGGTTGACTCATAGACACAAATTTTTGTAGACCCAACATAAAGACAGAGCCTTGGCGTGGAGATTGGCCTACGTCAAAGATGCAGAGCAGGGAGACAGCACAGACACATATTTAGCGGGACAAAGATTTAATATAGTAAAACTAAATTGTTCACATAAATACATTTAATATTTTTGATACTATAGCTTAAATTTGATAATGATGTTTCTATGAACAAATTCAGAGCACAATGTGAGATGGGATTTTGGCAAAATTCACTAACTTCCTACGTTTGTTTAATATACAAAAATGTGCAAGACCTGGCTAAATCAGACAACAAATTTAACTTTTATTTCCAGATGCAAGAAATGCACGTAAGATTGTAACATACTTTATCTGATGATGATGCACTCAGATCAAAAGTATCGTTTATATGAACCAATTAATTGTTATCTGCAATAATTTAGAAAATCCACTACAGCATGACTGGAGGTACCTGAACGGAAAAAATAAATACTTGATCGATAATGGGCCATGAAGAAAATAACACTGACAGCAAGTGTTTTTGAGATCCAACAACTTCTGATGTATTAAAAGGTTACAAACATAATTGCAACTAAGAATTGGGTACTACTTAATGCTGAAAAACATTATCAGCTGATGAAACGAATTACCTTATTGCCGAATTAAAAGTCCAACCGTTGCCGAAACCCATGGGCCTCTAGCCACTAGAAAAAGTGCACAAGTTGAAAACGAAATTTCTGTTGCACAGTCACGTTCATTATTAGCAGACACTGTATTAAAGTTTATAGAAATATTAATTTTAGAACAGAGACATTACAACTCCGATGGGAACATTATGACCAAATTTAAATAATGCATAACAGATTCAAAGCGCAGTTAGACTCTGCTGTTCGTTGTGACGGTGACTTTTTATTACCAAGTGACATGGCTATAAAAATGGATAGTATCATTGGATACAACAAATTCGATAGTAAGGCAATAGCACGTTTAAACTTAGATTAAACCCAATGATTAATACTAATGAAGAACTGTATTGCAAAAGCTGATAAACAATCTTTGACAGTAGAACACTGAATCGTAGAGGACCAAAAAAGACAAAGTGAGTAAATAATATGTAACGAATGACTACGATGATGACTGTCATTTTGTCAGACCTGCTAATGCAATCCGATACTCGAAGGTTCAGAGGACACATTACAATGTATAAGCGTGGACAAAATTCAATTCAGAAACGACAAGAAAAAACCAAATAAACAACATTGAACAGGAAATAAATAATCATTTATATTGTTACTAATGGCTGCAGGAGCTGCTATTGCTTTATTTTTCAAAATAGGTTATGAATTATTTATTGTATTTGATGGTGCGTTTACACAACCGATCACAAACGCAAATAACTAATCTACTAATGCAAAAAAACAATATAGCATCTTCAGGTAGGAAAGAAGCAACTTGTCCAGATGTTTTCAAAGTGAGCTTGATAAACCACCAATAATTTCAGCGAATGTTGCTGCCTGTTTTTGTTAACTCCAACAAATAATTACTGATATTATTTTTATGTCATTTTCAGTTCTATTGACGAGCAAATCGTCCTCTGTATCTTCTTATGAAGCACTATCGTTACATGTACCTCTTTCATGTCCTGCTAAACCGCTTATAATATTTGGTGTATAGGGAGCAAAATATGATACTGTCATGATACTGCAGTGGCTAGAGCAGGTTTTGTAACACCCTTTTCGTTAAACAGTTGTTTGAGCCTTTCACCTAATGGTAATTTTTCTCTACCGTGTTAATTGATTTTGTATAACAATTTTCTCTGAAAATTCTTTCCAGACGTGTTACGTGTCCACTGAATTACGGTCTTTTACTTTCAACGCTTTCCACTTGTTCTTGAAATATAAATAGATCTCTTTTGTTTCGATATATATATATATATATATATATATATATATATATATATATATATATATATATATATATATATATATATATATATAAACCCTTCAGTGTGTTTTTCATACATTTTAACATTAGAGCTTGAAGATTCTTTTCTCGAATTGTCAATGTCAACAACATTAACATGATTCCCTCACTCTCTATTCTTTCGTGTTGTAGAAAATCGTTTCACTTTAGGTGCAAGTTCTCATATTCTAATTCTTCCATATTAATGATTTATTAAAGTCTCTGCTTCCATTACTTTCAATTATATTTTCTTGTGTACTTATATTTGCTGTCATTGTGCACATACAGGTTCTATCGGATATGTATGTTTTGTCTTTTGACTTTGCACAGGCCCTCTCGTTGGACATTGTCCATTCCCCTACGTTTCTGAAGTATGTTAAGCCTATTTAATCTATCCTGAAATTCGTGTGTTATGATAGAAGTAGGTTCAAGATGTCGGTTTGGAAAATCGAAATCTATTAATTTATTTTCAAAAACTGGATCCTATGGCTTGATTCACTATTATACCAGGCGCTAAAACGGTGAAATTTACATAAAATTCAGAGAAAGAACTCATCACACAGTTTAATTGAATTTCAGCACATATGATGATCTATTTTATAAAGATACATTTTTAATAGTTTCTGCGAGTTAATTTTGTTTTGTTGGATATGTTGTTCCCCCAGTCCAAGACCAAAATCATTAGCAATTTTTACAAGATCATAAGATTTTATTTGACCTTATTTTTGTACATAATCATCATCTTCATAGAAAGGATATCTAAATTATTTCATTTCAAAACATTCACCACCTTCTTCCATTTATCTTGCGATTAAGGTTCTACTTTATGGTACACATGATTTTCCTGTTATTTAAATAGCTAACGGTGAACGAAGTCAGCTGGAAAAAGAACTAGGATTTATCGGAGACAAAAATATTAATACCTTCATTTTTACAGAAACTGAATGGTATCAACTGGAAATGAACATCGCTCTTGCCATTGAAATATGCAAAGACATAACCGTAAAAACTTAATTGAGAAAATAGGTGGAAATGATAGCAATAAGATATGTGAAATACGTGTCCATACAGCTGTCAAATTTCAAATAATTGTCACGTAATGTAATGTACAATGTAACAAATTTGATTTGAAAATGTAATATCAGAGACACTGAAGTTTGCAGAATCAATTGAACGATGTTTGCACGACATTACATGGAATTACATATTTCACTGAATCTTTGTAATTTAGGGTATGCTTGACTATATCTCCATTGAGTGGTCGGCTAATGACATTCAGAAATATTAATTTCAAAACGACAACCGTTAACAAAGAAGAAAACACGGACACATACAAATATCTACTGGTAATAAGTTCCTTTTAAAAATAGTATATATATATATATATATATATATATATATATATATATATATATATATATATATATATATATATATATTTATATATATATCTTGACACAAAAGTTGATAACGGCGTAAATATAAAACCTTTTAACAACGTTTCGAGCTAAACAAGCTCTTCGTCAGTGGAAGAAATAATTTACATCCACAAAACAAACACTAAACACAAAAACCAAGAAGAATTCTTGACTCCTACATGTTTCACTGATGGGGAAATAACAAGCAAAGGATGTAGAATAGAAGAAAGAAGGAAGACAAAATTAAAAAACGGTCTAAAACGGGTTATGCTGCCATGAGCTAAACTAAGTTGTGTAAAAATCAACGCCATCATCAAAATGTGCAAAAGAAATTATATCTCGGTAAAGGTATGCATGGGGGGTACTAAGGAAGTATGTCAAGATCATGATATAGCGGGATAATGGACAAGAGTTTGTTATGTATGATGTTTATATAATATTATAAATATTTTAGGAAATTATAAATGTTTCTTCACTTTAATATTTGCTTAAATCTTTATGTTTATCAGGAAAAAACATGTTTAACTAGTGTCCTTGAATTAGGTTGTTTTGATCAATATGTTTTCTCAATTTGAAGGTCAAGGTTGAATTTTGTTTTCAGTTAGAATTCCATTAAGATGACTCATATTCTAGAACATTCTGTCATGTGACCAATCTTTATATATGCCATGTTTGGTGGACATTTATTCAGTTTTGACATTACCATCAGTCTTGTAAAGAGCTATTACAGTTGTGAAAATTCATTCCAAATTCTAAGAGAGGAATTATTTTAAATATTCATTGGATTATAACAGTGCTCATAAACGTTTGGATTTTGGATTTTTAATTGATGATTTTGGAATTTATGTGAACTTATTCAGAGATTTTGGAATACTTCATTTTGACATCAGCACATCAAGATTACTAGTACATCAGGACTTTGGAGACCATTAGCACACCATAACATTCAAGGACACAGCTGTGAATTTGGAACATTCTATATTTAGGACTTGTGATTAGAACAATCATTCTTATTGGATTATTAGCATCTCAAAACACATTACTGTAAGTGACTTTTTGATTTTTCATTTTAATTATCTAGTAATAAATTGCTTGTTGATTTTTACATGATTTGTTGGTTTCACTTTCTTTCTGTTACATTTTTCTTAGACCATAGAGTCGTAACAAGTTCAAAATAATAATAATAATAATAATAATAATAATAATAATAATAATAATCATCATCATCATCATCATCATCATAATAATAATAATAATAATAAGAAGAAGAAGAAGAAGAAGAAATAATGAAGAAGAATAATACCAATAACACTGGTCTACAATTTGTTCGAAGTCGTTTGCTTCAGAGATAAAATGTGCTATTTATTAGGGATTTTGATGTGCTGAATTCAAATATGACAATTAAAACTACTGATTAGATTCTGTTTCCAAGATATTTAAGTTTTTACATTTTACGTCTATGTATATTGTGTACATAATAGAATTTTAATCATAAATTGTAAACCTGGTCTTTCCATGTTTTTATGGTTGCTTTACATGATAATATTTCACCTGGTCAGTTTATGTAACACTTTAAAAAAACAGCAAAAGTGTTATTTAAATAAACAATATATTGAAACAAAAGTCAAAATACTATTATGTATATATATAGTTTAGTCCTTATTCAGTGTCTACTCGACGCTTCTTGGCTTGTCTCTTGTATTCATTAAATGGAGCATCTCTTGTCACTGTCCAGCAATAGTCTGCAAGCATTGATGGGCTCCATTTGCCCTGATAGCGTTTCAATGTCCCGGTGAAATCACTCGCCGTGCTCGTCGCTCACTGCTCCGCAGTTCGGTGGAAAAATATCTAGATGAGAATGCAAAAAATGTATCTTTAGTGACATGTTGCGACCAAGGCTTTTGTATGCCTTGAGGAGGTTTTCCACCAACTCCCTGTAGTTGTCTGCCTTGTTGTTTCCGAGAAAATTTGTTGCAACTATCTGGAATGCTTTCCGTGCCGTCATTTTCTTTGCACGCAGTGCACGGTGAAATGCATGATCTCGAAGAAGTTCACGAATCTGAGGACCAACAAAGACACCTTCCTTTATCTTAGCTTTCCTTAACCTGGGCAATTTTCCACGGAGGTACTTGAAAGCTGCTTGTGTTTTGTCAATGGCCTTGACAAAGTTCTTCATCAGACCCAGCTTGCTGAGCAAGGATGGTAACAAAATCTTCCTTGGTTCAACAAGTGGTGGATGCTGAACACTTTTTATCCCAGGCTACAATGACTGTCGGAGTGGCTAATCTCTCTTGATGTATAGAAAACAGCAGTACTTTGTGTATCCAGTCTGCAGATCAAGCAAGAGAACAATAACCTTGAAATCACCACAAAGCTGCCACTTATGTTGGTCATAGTTAATGCACCTCAAAAGTTTTCATAGGTTTCCTTCATATGGACTGCATGACCGACTGGAATTGATGGCAAAACACTACCATTATGCAGCAAAACAGCTTTAAGACTCGTCTTCGATGAATCAATGAACAGTCTCCACTCATCTGGATCATGAACGATGTTGAGGGCTGCCATCACACCATCGATGTTGTTGCAGGCTACAAGATCACCTTCCATGAAGAAGAATGGGACAAGATCCTTTTGACGGTCACGGAACATGGAAACCCTAATATCACCTGCCAGGAGATTCCACTGCTGTAGTCTGGATCAAACAGCTCTGCCTTACTCTTGGGTAGTTCCAAATCCCTGACAAGGTCATTCAGTTCACCTTGTGTTATGAGGTGTGGTTCAGAGGAGAAGGATGTGAGATAATATGGGTCATGTGACATTGATGGTTCAGGACTAGAACTCGCATCCTCTTCCTCTTCCTCGTCTGACTCAAGTGAGAATGATTCTGGTGCATCAGGAACTGGCAGTCCTTCTCCGTGGGGTACTGGGCGTATAGCTGACGGAATGTTTGGATAATGCACAGTCCACTTTTCTTCTTTGACACACCTTTCCCAACTGGAGGCACCATGCAGAAGTAAACAGTGCTGATATGATCTGTTGGCTCTCTCCAAATCATTGGCACTGCAAAAGGCATATATTTCCTTTTCCTGTTTAACCACTGGCGAAGATTTGTTGCACAAATGTTGCAGCATATGTGTGGGGCCCACATCTTGTCCTGATCTCCAAATTTGCAGCCAAAATAAAGGTGATAGGCTTTCTTAACCATAGTGGTTATACTGCGCTTTTGTGATACAAAGGTCACTTCACCACAAACATAGCAGAAGTTATCTGCATTGTTCACACAAGTACGAGGCATCTCTGCTCACTTTGGCTAAACAGAAATGTGGCCCTTTGCAAAATCAAACACTGACAAATAAGAGAGCACGACACTGTATGATTTGTAGAGGTGATATAGGGCAATTTCTTCAGCTGAGTGATGTTAGCTTAGTTATGATTGCATCATCCATGACTTCTAGGAATAACATGATGCAATTCATATCATGTATGACGCAATACCAGCTTCAGATTGCATCATTCATTGTTTTGCCTAAAAAGCAAGTACTGTCAAAACCCAGTCATAGATTTTTTCATGGATCCAGTCAAATATGTATTTTAGTCATTTCTGATTTAAACTGAGATCCCTTCCCTTTATAACTCACTTATCGTCCGCCATTCCCAAGTCAAAGGTAGTATATACTGACCCAGTATAATATCTTTGAAACTAGAGCCAATCAACAATTTTAAGCATCATTTTCGTTCTCAGTGACCCAGAATTAGTAAAGTTTGACAACATTTATTGGCTGTAGACCAGTGTAATACATGTAAAGAGTTACGGAATATTTTATTGGGTAAATATTATCGCAAAAAAATGCGTACGTCTGATCAAACGATGCCAGGCTGTAGTTTTGATAAAATTGCATTAGGAAGGTTAGACATTTTCATTTAGTCCGAACTCCCCATGAGTTTTCAATTTTAGTATCCAGTATCGTTCCACGTATGTGCGTTCTATATCGGTCCATCCCATCAATCGGTGGCATCTCGAGGGACTCGACCGAATGCCCAGTCGAGTTGTATTGATTGGCGAGTTTCGCGTTGATTTTGTTGCGTATGTGGCTCTTGTGGTTATTCATTCGTTTTCTGAAATTAACTGTTTCGCCAACATACTGAGTGCAACATATCTTCCATGTTAGAAGATAGATTACATGTTTGGTTCAATATCCTAACTTCTGATTGATATACACTATCACGCCATAACTTCTGAACGATTTGGTCTCTGGCATATGTTTGCAAATGAGGCAAAGCTTGTCTTTGCAGCAATATGTGCCTGAATCTATGGTCTTGTTTGAAATTACCTTGGCAGGTACCAGATGGTCCTTCAGATTTTTAGATCTACGGTACGCAATCATTGAAACTTCTTGAAATATGCCTTTCAGATGTTCGGAGGATACAGTCTGGTTCCTGTGCTTTCGACTTATCTGTTGTAACTTTGGGGCGTCGGGGTGGAAAGTAATCACGATGGTGACGCGTTTCAAAGGTAGCCGTATTAGACCATATGAGTTTGGTTCGAACGCACATACCGTAAGGAAGATATTTTATTACCTGCTGGGGGTGACAGCTGGTTGGGAGTAGATACTGGTGAGAGTCAGTTGGTTTAGAATACAGGTCAGATTATATGTTCCCCTCCAGGAGGGTAGATTGAGTATCCAAAAAGATGTTGGACCTGTTTGATGACCATGACGTAAATTTACTCGAAGAGGGAAGTTATTGGCAAATTCAACAAATAGTTTGAAATTGTAGCCCGTTTCGATCCATTTTGAATGTATGTAGTCAATAAATCTGCATCAACTTAGAAATCTAAAGGGTGCCTCGCTGAGGGGCTTTTGCTCGAGTCTTCCCATACAAATATTGGCATACGAGGATGCCATTTTAGTGCCTATTGCAGTTCCATTAATTTGTAAGAAGTATTGTTTGTTGAATACAAATATTTTAAACTTAAGAACATGTGTTAAGAGTTTGACCAAATAGTATGTAGGTGGGCAAGGACGACCGTCCTATGTTTCCTTGCAGGCTGTGATACCTTCCTCGTGTTGGATGTTGGTGTATAAGGAACAGACGTCCATAGTTACGAGTTGAGTGTTATCTGGAAGGTTATTTTTCGGTGTTTTGTTGAGATAGTCTGTTGTATCATAGACATATGAAAGTAGTTTTTTTCCACGAAAGGACGCAGGTGATAATCAACGAATTCAGTGGAATGGTTGTTTCCGAAAATGATTGGTCTCCCCGAGTTTCGCTTCTTTGTGTATTTCAGGGAGTAAAATAAAATCTTCCTGGTTTGGGATCACCTGGTCTTAGGTAAGTCAGTGTTTTGCCATCAATGTGACCTGAGGTATGCATGTCTTATGTATATATATATATATATATTATAGGAGTGTACATTTTTAAGTAATCACTCACAAAGTAAAGAAAGTCAGAAGGACTTTCGGTTCACTTTGTGAGCGATTAGGTAACACTTTACACTTCGATAAATAACCATCAATGATCATTTAATCCTTATAACTCCAAATGTCCTCCCATCTAGAGTTAAATAAGCTGATTCATCACCATTCCATTCGATTTAATGTAACTGGTAGTTTTCTTTTATTAGCCTTTGCAGATTTGAGTACGCAATGTTGTATGTTAAATCATTAGTGTTTACTTTACGAACAAGCTTAGGAAAAATATTATTTTCAATTACACCCTTCTACTTTACTAGCAAAAAAGAGCACCTACGACTTTCACGCAAAATAAAATCACACGTATATATAATCAACACAACCACTTATTTACACTGAAATACATTAAGCGTATATATAATCAATACACCCACTTATTTACACTGAAATACATTAGCGTATATATAATCAATACACCTAATTATTTGCCACTGAAATACATTGAGCGCAGAATGTTAACATAAATTGTGTCACTAAATTCCTACTTCCTGTAAGTAGGCTGTGTGACCATTACAAACTAGAAATGTCGTTTCACAGTGCAATTAAGATATATATATATATATATATATATATATATATACATATATATATATATATAAAGATACAAACATATATATATATATATAAACATACAAACATATATATATATATATATATATATATACTAACATATATATATGTGTGTTTGTGTGTTATTTTATTTTGCCAATGCATTTAAAATCATGTTGTTTCCTTCTTATATACATTCATGTTTCAGTTTTTTCCACTGACCTCTGACCCATATATATGTATCTATGTGTATGATTATGTGCGTGTGTGTGTGTGTGTATTTTCACAGTTAATAATATAGACGAAAAAGTGCCTACATTACGGCTACGCAGGTGAAATAATAATAATAACAATAATAATAATAATAATAATAATAATAATAATAATAATAGCGTGTGCCTGTGGTGGTGGTGGTGGTGGTGGTAAGGGTGTCGAATAGAAACTATCCAATAAGGAGTATATAAGAAACACATTGTAGAGAATAGTTTTATACAGTTGTTCAGAAACAATGTAAAGTTTAAATAAAAAAAACAAGAAAAAACGTGGTAGGCACACCATATATTGATTTGTAACGTAGGGGTTCAATGTTTACTAAAATTGAAGACGTTAATGATGATGATTAGGATATATACTTTTCTTTCCTATGCTTTTTTTGAAATTATCAGATCCAGAAAAACAACGAAAAAGTTTTCTTTGATCAAATACAAGATACATCAAGTCTACTGATAACATATCTAAAGGTGCTAAAATCTCACTGAGAGAGAGAGAGAGAGAGAGAGAGAGAGAGAGAGAGAGAGAGAGAGAGAGAGAGAAGAGAGATATATGAGAACACAATAGAAAAGTTGACGGTTCTAAAACTGCCAACTTTATCTTGAGGAGATTTTATATACCATTCGTTATTCTGTTTTTTCTCTAGACAGCTTTACTACGTATTAGACAAACACTCAATTTAAAATAAGAGGTGAAACAATTGATAAACAAAGCTACATGGATTCCAAAACAATCGGTGCACATCACGAAGTGTGGACACAAAAATATTTAATTAGCTTTGTTTTTGGTTTCTGTTTCCTCTTCTGGTTTATTAAAATTAATATGTTTGAATGTTACGAAATTAACACTTAGCGCTGATTAGGTAAATTACATAACTCCTGTAAATATCTAATACAATTTAAGTTCATTAACTCTGTAATGTATTCAAAGCATCAATAGGTAGAAATTTGCTAATCAAAGGTGTGGTGGCTAATATAATAGCATCTGACAATGGGTTGAATATTTGTGCTGATCTTGCATTAGCAAATATTTGACATGATTTCTTGATTTGTTTTTCATATATTTTTCCAGCTCCTTGAAGTTAAAGTTGCACCACTTATATCTTTGCATACTCCACCTGGCATTAACACCTATTCCGTTTATTGCTGATAACACCAGCAGTATCATGTCACTGGGCGAATGTAATTTTGATAATGATGGAAAGGTCCATTCTTATCAATGTATTTGATAAGTAAAGCTGAATCAGATATAATCAATATATGACCATTTTGCGTTACTGACACAAAATTTCTCACAGAGTTTCTAAAATCGTTCTTGTACAAGAGGCGCCTGATCTTTGTACGGTTATTCCTTTGTTGATATTCAGCTTTGGGATTTATGATCACTCCTTTTAGGGGGACATTAGCGGGATTATAAACATCACTCCTATTGATTGTCACTGCATAAATTTATCTTGACATTCTCCAGTATATTATTTTTTGATGTTCCCAAACCCCAAACAATTGATCCGTAATTTAATATTGGCAAGTGCAATTTGGCCTAGCTTCAAACTTTGTTTAACAGATCTAGTATGTATTATATTTGTTAATTGTCAAAGATATTTGACTAACTTACAAATTGCACTCTAAGCACATGCTGATAGGTGTTTCTATAAAAGATCTTCCATTTTTATAAACAATATCAATATAAGAAGAAGAAAAATGAAGGATTCGAGTTCGTAATGCCAGACTTCAATCCATATAATTAACATGTTTGTTTATGCATGTTGAAAAGTAGTGGATCTAGAAAACTTAAATCCTGCAGCACAAATCTGTATATTGTTATCTCCCCAGTTGAAAGATTGTCAAACATTACATATGCAGAATTGCAAAATAAGCAAATAAACTATTCAATAACATTGTTCAAAATGATTTTATTTACTATACTATACAAATGGGTTAACAATGGATTGTGTGTTGTCATTAAACTCCTAAATATATGTGGATTGTTGAATATTTGTGTCCATATAATGTCAAAATAGCGATATATGTGTATGGACAGATATAAAACAAGCAAGTGGGTCCATTCGCACTATATATATGTCCAATAAACGGTATTGGATCCTATAAAGGTAGGTAAAGTCCTTTGGCCCAAACGTACATAGTTTTCTTGGCTGAAACATGACAATCCTTCCAAATTATGATGTTGCTCCTATAATGTTGTGAGAGTCTAAAATGTGAACAGAGTGGAAAGCTACGGCCAACATCAGAAAATATAGCGTAATGTCACACACGGCACATCTGGGCTCAGCTCCCTGGTACAAAGTAATGTAAATAAAGGCGTTCATTTCCATAGAAAAAGCTAGTGAACAAAGTTACAATTCTATGTTGCTATTCCTCTGCACAGATTATGTAAAATTTATTCCAATTGTTCGGATCAAAATTCCAACCTCAAGTCAATCTGACCTTTTACGCACCCCCCCCCCCCAGCACACAACCCCCAACATACACACACCTGAGTTGAGTACGTAATGTTGTATATTAAATCCTTGTTCTTTACTTTGCCAACAAGCTTAAGAAAAATATTATTGCAATTACACCCTCCTATTTTACTAGCAAAATAAACCACATAAACTCTCCATTAATTGTGGGGGCTTTTTTGTTGTTTTTTTTTTTTTTGGCTAAAACCCTTCGATTGCGGTCAATGCTTCATCATCCTGTTGTATCCTTAGGCAATGCCTGTACATACAGTGTGACGTCATCCGCTGAGATGTGTTAAGTGTGTTACTCAATTGTTTTGTTATTTCGTTATAGTTTCAAAGTCAAACGATTCTTTTAATGATTGTCACGCCGAATAAAATACCACGTATACATCATAATCAAAACACCCAATTATTTCCAATGAAATACATTGAGAGAAGAATGTTAACATTAATTTAATCACGGAGATCCTACCTGCTGTACGTTGGTTGTGCGACCATTAGAAAAAAGAAATGTAACTTTACAATAGAATTAAGAGCTAACGAGCTCTTTTTAATTTTTTTTTTTTAATTTTTTTTTTTTTTTGGAGGGGGGCTTCTTTTTAAACCTTATGTGATTAAACAAAAGGATATCTTTATGACACTTCATGACAGATTATATATATACTACTTTACGCCTACGCAGGTGAAATAATAATAATAATAATAATAATAATAATAATAATAATAATAATAAATGCGTGTCCTGCAGTGATAGTGGTTGTATGGAATGTCTAATGGAAACGATCCAGATAAAATGAAACCTAACCTAAGTGCCAAAGAACATAAAGTCTAAGCACAGGCCAATGGTACCCTTCTGACGACGCCTGCAACGATTGAACGGCTCAGTGATATACACAATGTAATCAACAACATGAACAAGATCATAGCAACCGTAAACCTAAATGTTTTTCGTTTCTTTTGAAGAGAGAGAAAGAGTAATTACCTGCAATATATTTCATTTTTACGAAAACAAAAAACGGCATAAACAAAATTATCCAGAACATTTCAAACACTGTGTGATCTAAATCTGAGAAACACCATCATTAAAGAATGGAAATATGTGGTAAGTTATATTATGCGATCTTTCTTGTCAAATAATAACGCTGGATCTGTAAACTTCCGTTTTAAGGTGATAGTAGTTTCTAATGGTGTTGAAAAATGAATGAAATAAACAGTGATTGACAGTAAAGTAGTAAAACATACATAATAAAAACTAAAATTCATTCAAAAGGTAAAGTTTAAAAACCTACAAAAACGTTTCTTTAAAACATTATAATAGTGAACACGGTAAACAGTGGAGCGATAAAATAAGGATTATCACAAAAAGTGGAGTCAAGAAAATAATACTATTAAAAAACAATTGTAGAGAAGAGTTTGATACAGTTGTTCAGAAACCAAAAACTCATCACTAACAAAACATTCAGTACACATCACGAAGTGTGACACAAAAATATTTAATTATTTTTTGTTTTGGTTTCTATTTCCTCTTCTGGTTTATTAAAATTAATATGTTTGAATGTTATGAAATTAACACTTAAGGCTGATGACATAAATTACATAACTCCCATAAATATCTAATACAATTTAAGTTCATTAACTCTGTAGTGTATTCAAATCATCAATGACGGCATTTTCTAATCAAAGGTATTGATGCTAAGATAATAGCATCTGACAATGGGTTAAATATTTGTGCTGATCTTGCATTGGCAAATATTTCACATGTTTTCTTTATTTGTTTTTCATATATTTGTTCAAGCTCACTGAAGTTAAAGTTACATCAATTATGTATTTACATGCTCCAACTGCTTTTGTAATCTTAAATTCTTGTTTGTACACTTCAATTTCGTGATAAGTAATGTTCTTTTACTTTTCTCTTCAATGAAACCCAATTATTTTTCATTTTTTCTTTTCTGCCATTTAAATAGTGCCAAAATGACAGTGGGTAGGAAAGCTTTTATTAAGAGTTTGAAATACCTGAAGGTTACACCAGATAGTATCATAAAAACACTCAACAATTAGAAAATATACATGATATACACTATCAATTAATTAACCCTCATTTAAACATTGAGGAGAATAATAGCGTGTTACCATCAAATAGGAGTAAAAGTAATGCAAGTATCTAGAAATGGTAGTCCTGATAAATGTTATTTCCAAACTTTATTGGTACAAGAAAGCTGGAATTAACTTTCATATGTCTTTAGGCTGGAAAAAAGAAGAAAATAGGTGGATACTTATGTATCTCCTACATTATAAGTAGAAACACGATCTAAATATCTATTAGAACAAACCGTTAATGCATGGTTGAAATTCTCTAACAACTTTTTCATCTGAATAACCTCGTTCTCCTAAAACATGTAGCTCTAATATTGTTTTAATAGTGTATGATACTGTCACAACAGACTGTACAGTGTATGCTATGTATTAAACTTGACCGCCTAATATACAACTAAGGTATGAACTGATGCTTTGATTTAATTTGCAACGTCATCCTTTGTCAGTCCGCTGATATCTTGTAGAGAAAGGTCCAGTCAAAATAGTCGTTGGATGAATCTTATTTGTATAGCAATTTTAATTTCTTTAATTAAAAGTTCTTTGGCGTTTTACTCGTAAAATCAAGTTCACAGTCAAGAGTAATGACAAATCGTTGTACAGCACTTACAGGTATCTTGTAAACGCGCATTCTTGTCTACACGCATTCTTGTCTTAGATGCATGCATTGGTTTTATTTTTGATTTATAACTGTTATTATTAGTAGTTATTTAATTTTTTCCTTTCTTGTATCTACAATCATAATCTTTTGGAAGGATAAACTCATTACAGAATAGGTCAAATTGTTTAACGTATATCATGATGTAATTTGAATTCATTGCATTGTCATAATGTAATATTATTTTATATTCAGACAACAGTGTTCATATTTGAAAGTCAACGTGAAGCCTATAGACCTATTTTACTTACTATGGTATACTTTGGTCTGTTAAACGCCGATACTACATTCTACATCCAGTTGTTCCTGTCCATACTCCCAAGTTAATTTTGTGGTTTATATGATGAATTATTTTAATATGAGTGATCCATGAAATAATTATTAACTTTATGTTTTTCGAACTTTTGGATATATCATATCTTAGAAATTATGTAAACTGATGTTGATTTTTGAAGATCGGAATATGATTGTTTTTATGTTGAAGATACAAGATACATACTACTCCCGGTCACTCTTGGTGAAGAGACAACACACCTACTGCTACAGGACTTTATGGTTAATATACAACATACCTTCTATTCCCGGTTGTAGTAGGCTACTTGATATTGTTGGATTGTGCAATTGTACACATCCAATTCATAATTAAGTCGAGGGTTGGCAAACCAAAGTGTGAAGTGCGTCCTTTCACTGTCCCAGTGTCAGTACCGCAAGATTTGTCAAGACCTAAAGTTTGATCTACCTCAGAATTGTATTAGATCCAATCGAGATCAAAAACAATTATATGCATGTTTTTAATCTGAAAAAGAGTGTTTTGTTTTAAAACTGCAAACGTTACTGAAAGCTATCAATGCCATAATTAGTCCCCAACACAACTATTAAAAAAACTACACAAGTTAAACTAGACGATCTGGGGTTATTTATGGCAAGACAGTCGTCTTACATAGCAATGAGTCACTCGTTCGTAATATTGGCTTAAACCTGATTTTGGAAAGAAATGCAGCTTTAACATTTCAGTCCTTCCAATTTCTATTATCTATGTTCAGTTGATTTAAGGACACGTTCTAATAAGTTATGCAACGAGCTATTCTTTAAAGGTTGACATTATTACCTCTTCAAGCTGGAAGAAACTCGAAAATCGGGAAAAAATCAAATACCTGGTATGAGTGACTGCGTACCTTTGCAAACATATGCTTTATTTTTCTCTGCAGTCGTGTTTCTGAAACATGCTCCTGCATTGTAATGGGTAAACTTTTTAAAATTTCACCAACATACTACTTTTTGCAGTTAAAACAATACGCTACATAGACTAAATTATGTGTCACACACAAAATACGTTACTTAATTCTAACATTCCTACCTGTATTCAAGCTTTTTTGAATGTCTTAACGAAATAGATAATCACACAGTTTACAACCCTTAACAACACAATTAATTATATCTGGATTTTCGATACTCGATAGTTTAAATCTCACTTAAAACGTCCCTTGTGTTCTTATTGCGTTTATAATCTATACACAAAGTGTTCTGAAAACTTCATTACACTTTTTGACATATCACCAACATATGGTTTAGCATGCTTTGATGCAGAAGCTGAACGTTGTTTGAAATGAGCATTGAACGGGATTATTTCGTGGTTTTGTTGGGAATACTTATCGTTTCTAATGCCTCAGATTTAATTTCCCTGTGTTATCTGACTTTCTAACCTCTTTCTTGTAGTCCCGAGAAAAGAAACAAACAAGCGTCGTGAAAGTCTTTTTCACTGTTTTTCAAATTCGGCAGAATCATAGTATCGGGGATTTAACAATAATCCTGAACGTATACCGTGGATGAAAACTATTTTGTATGCAGCAATTGATCAGTGTCACATACTTAAAATATACCCTATTATCCAGATTATCTTCCTTTGCAAAGTTATTTTCTTTGAAAACTGTTTCATCTGAAATCAATAAACATAACATAGAGAATTAGTGGCTTTTGGGCCTTAGTAAATATATCTTTCTCCCATTCAGCCACATAACTTTTGGCATAAGCTGGATAAAACTCCTATTCAGCCACATAACTGCCTGCATAAGCTGGATAAAACGTCTTCCGCATACCTGTATCTTACATTTGGAGATAATTGTTTTCATTAAAACTAAAGTCATTCGTTTCCAAGAGGCAGATAGTTACGACTAGATATATAAATATGTAGATAAATAGGTAGATATAGAAATAGATAGATGTGTGGGTGGGGAAGTAGGTGGGTTGACAGATGGACGGATGGAAGGCTGTACGGACAGATGGGTAGATATATAGATAAATAGATATATAGAGTTCCTCGATAGTATACAATCGCTTCGACATAACTTGTTTATAATTATCTATCTACCACTTCAGACACGTAAACATACATTAATATATTGATCTGATACAATTTCACACATTGCCATAATATGTACAGCCTTGAAACTGAGAAGGCCTTAAGTAATTTGTGCTCACGTCAATTATTGTATCATAACGTTACTCAATATGTTTTCAGCAGTTCTGACCAATAGGTTCAATGAGAACAGTGAAACTTGGCCGGAACAAACTAGTACTCACCGGCACAATCTAACCCTAAATAATCGTATATATTATCTAGATTCTAATGGCTAATCCGATCAGTATTTACAGAGACGCCAGCCATTCCTTCTTTGGGTTAACAATGAAGAAAGGTGGATTACTACTTGTCGTCTGTGTCTCGCTGTATGTTCGGTCAGGTATGCCTCTCCTTCTACGCATCTCACTAACCTGTGTGTGTGTGTGTGTTTGTGTGTGTGTGTGTGTGTTTGTGTGTGTGTGTGTGTGTGTGTACCTATATCAGCGACTTTGAACCATCATTTATTGGGGATGTGTGCTTGGTCAAGAGGGTATGGGGGTTGGTACGTGCAGGCGAGGCGATGTGTGATGTAATCCGTGGATCCCTGGTCGAATATCAGTAGAGCACGTATTTAAAAATTATCTAACCTGTATGATAATATTCTTTCTCCATATTTAAAAAAATCACTTTTTATTATCACTCATACTCCTGTAGGATACAGGGAGAGCACTTTCAGCTCTGTATGGTGTTTATTTGTAACTCACTGTAATAACCTCTATATACTTTGATTTATGTCGTAGGAATCCATCGTGAATATGTACTTAGATGAGAATTAATTACTCGGCAGTTACGCGGGTGTGTCTGCTACGCACGAATATATCAGTGACTTTGTAGCATCCTTTATTGGGGATGTGCAAATGGAGTATGGGGTGGGTGGTACGTGCAGGCAAGGCGATGGGTACCGTAACCCGCGGACCTGGGTTCGAAACTCGGTTGAGTACGAATTAAAAGTTCTCTAACCTCTATGATAATATTCTTTCTCCATATATATATATATATATATATATATATATATATATATATATATATATATATATATATATATTACATCTATGTATTATATGTGTCCTTTCTGCATTTCGCCCATTATAACTAACGTATTTTTACTGAGTTTGAAAAGCTTTTTTGAAAATTCAACTATTCTAAACCTTCAAATAGCATTGACATTGTAGAAAGGCTTAATTGAAAAGACAAAGTTATCCTGAGTAAATATTTGCCTATCCTGAGAAAATATTTGCCTATGTTTGCAAAAAGAGCGGCTAAGCCTACCATCAAACATGGATTCAACCTCAGATAAATACAGTTTGTTACCTACCAAGTTTAAGTTTAGATTGAGTTAATGACAAAAGTGTATTAGAAAAAGTGACATAATTTCAGATATATCTGCATTTAAACAAAAACTTTTCCTACTGAGGACATCGAGATCATATCAAAATAGGCGTTAGCTTGTGATTCGGGTACCATTCTTTCAAATTCGTTAAAAAGCAAGTAAACAAAACAAAAATAGACCGCTTTGGTATCTCATGTTTTGTCCACTCGTTATTGAAAATCCGCATCGTATGACGGGGACACGCTGGGGATTGGCCTTGAGCCAAAAAGCTGTCGTTATGACAGTTCTGTCGTTCCTATCGTTTCGACAGACACCACACAGCCTATTATAAACTTCATGCGAGACTTCTTGTGCTCTTTCGCATGCTATTAATTATTTTTCCTGTCACTTTGTCAATTACAATCGAAGTAAATGCCTTGTGTGCGTTAAACCGTACTTCATTTTTGACCGCCACGTATTTATCATGCTTATAGATGATGAACTTAAACTCCTCCTTAGAGAGGATATGATCTGCCATCGCCTTGGACACGTGGTATTGAGCTTGGCTTCGGCTAAGATGCGGATTTCTTTGTGCTTTTGGCTTTCATGCTGAGGTGGTGGCTGATAAAAGTTCATGCAAGGAAAACTAGACCACAGCTCAAAGCAGTTGTCTCAAGGACAATTGCAATTGGGAGGCAATGATTGTTAATAGGATTCCAATGCCCGCCACTCCACTGTCCTGAGACAGCTGTCAGGGCGGTGCCAACGCCATACACCGGTACGTTTTGTAGAGACCATGTCGCTGTTCAGCCTCTGCACGCAGGACAATTTGAACCTCGGAGATTTGTTTTAGGCGAAGTCCTGGGGATCTTCTGGTTTTGGGTACAGTGACATACAACAACTCGTCGATGAGGAGCGTGATGTGACAATTTAATTGGACTGGAGGGTCAGCGGTCTTAATAGCGATGACTCCTCTGCGGACATGCATTTCTAACCGATCGCCATAGTGTACTGGTAAGACGGCGATAGTATCACACGAAATGTCTGTGTTCTTAATGTCTTGAGATGCAGAAATAATAGGGTCTCCAACACGCCTGCCAACATGCTTGCCTTCTGCATGAGATTTCTGCGATTTTCTTCTGCGGGTGAGACGAGTGAGAGATGGCGTTACATAACCTGAATGAAAGGTTATTGCAGTAGCTATCTTTTCGCTGAATGTGGTTTTAATCGTTGTCATTGCAATAGCAATTGCGCTCGCAACCTCCTGATGGTAGTACTTTTGACCGTTGTGCCAACAGCGAAACGCATTTACCCCTAACTGAGCCCGGGTTGGTTTAGAGCGCTCTGGATGCTCCAAGTAGTCAACGTATATCTGATTTGCATCTTGGTTCCATCCCAGTCGGCACTGGTACTTATCAACTCCAAGTTCTCACAGATACTCTTCCACAAGTGGGTTGTATTTCTTGTCTATGTCAGTCACTTGTTTTACAAGCTGCGCCAATTCTCAGCCGTCGATCTCAGGATTGTCAGGCGGCACCAATGATTCAGTTTATTGTCTGGTTGCTTTCCCATAGCTTTTTTCTAAGCTATGTGAGTTGCGAAAGCCGAAGATGGTTAAAATGGTTGAGAATCCGGTTGGCTGTGGGTTGAGGTTTAGACCCTCGTACCTAATGGTTTGTCTGGTGGCAAACATAGGCGCAGAGCTAGTTGTAAGGTTTTCGTGCGAGACATTAACCCAAACGGCAGTACTGACATTATGTACCATTAACACCCCGTTTACACAAATTGAAATCAGTGCCCTGTTCCAAGTCCCGTGGAGGTTAATGAAGTAAAAATCCACGCCCGGGATGGTAATAATGTTGTTGTTGCTGCTGAGGGTAAAACCACCAACGTTTTAAATGTCTTGAGTTGAAATCCCAGCGATACAAAACAGAGGCATTTATTGCTTTAACCTCCGCAATTGATGTGGTTTTCTCTGCCGTTAAGTACACAACCTTAAAGGTGGCACCAGTGTATGCGCTGGAGGTGCTGGCACAATCCACCTTCGCGGCCGGGAATTTCAGAAAATAAGGCAACATTAAACGGGGGTAATTGCCCGAAGGCACCCGCAGAGCCACCGCCAAAAGAAGCCAGGACCAGGTAAACGCATTGTATGTTAGTCGCACGCGTCTTTAATTTGAAAGGCGATAGTGCACTGAAGCATCTTAACCAGTAGCTTTTTATCATCCAAGATGATTATCGAGAGTTCCTGGATGTCAACTTCACGCAGTTTGCACCAACTTGATCTTCTATAGGAGACGGTACGCGTGGCCACATAGGACTTGCCGTCCACATGAACAACTTGCAGCAGGGTGCTGTTTGTTCTGTCAGTAGTACTACCAGTTGTGGTTATTTGGTCGATGCGGACATAGAACCGCGGGATGTTGATAAACGCTGGTGGATTGATTGCCATTGGTCCTGGCCCCCAGCAGAGGTAGTTGAATCCAAGGATGCTACCAAGTGCGCTGCTGGAATTGACAGTGAGGTCTGTCTTAGTGAGTGAGCGTGATGGCGACACGCCTGGTCGCCGCGCTGTAGTCCGCATTCATTCCCGGCTATAATACGACGCGATATAAAGCGGCGGCCGAGTCTTTAACAATAACGATGTAGAGAGAGTGCACAGATCCACGAACTGCTGATCAAACTTGACATACATGTTCGCGATGGTGTTTCGTTTTGGACCAAATTTAATGATGAATTCGATAATTACGTGCCAGAACGCCCCATCTCATGAAAGAGTAGTGTGAATGATTGGTTCTCCGGAACGGCAGACGGCAGGATGAAGTTTTGGCAGAACCAGCTGAACTTTACTGTTTGGTATATGACCACTTGTTGTGGCGTCAGCGTACGCGACCACCCGTTGTCTGCGGGAACAACAGGGCTGCCGGAGATGGTGCACATATTTTATCGGTTCCATGTATACTACCATATGAAAAAGATTTTTACCCAGATGCGGTTTTCCTTTCGAGGCCAGAAAGATTAGAATGCGTATAGCAACGGCATCAACATTGTTGGGAACGAGAGCTTTTGCAACGAGTTTGGTGTGGACAAAATCTTGGACTGGCGGCAGAGGTTCAGCGCAAACTAAGGCTTGGGTACGATGACTTTAGCATCAACAGTGGTTATCAGCCGTTCATCTGTGGTGTATGGTACCATAACGTCGTTTGACCATTTCAAGAAAACACAAAGTTTACTACTTCCAGCAGGGTGGCGAGGTTAAACACGGGTTTGTGTATTTCATGCTAGGCATGTCGCACGGCTTGACCGGAACCGGGTTAGAGCGTCTCAAGCGTTCTGTCAATCCAGGAAGCAGAAACCCAACTGCTCAGCTCAAGCATGCGACCAGAGTCTTTTACCGTACACAAACGGTTTCTCGAACTCGTTAAAGCCATTATCGAGCCCGCAGAGGATGCCCCAGGCTGTTGAAAAATATACTATGATATGCTCGGGAACGCCAGGAGCAAGCAACAATATGTTACTTGAGGATGCCTTTAAATAGTCATTTATATCGAGCTTACACTTTGCAACCTGCGGGATATAACAACGATCCTTTCAAGTCGGACGATATCAAATCGACACTGGCGCCCACACATCAGCAAACGCACAGCATAACCGCCGTAGCCAAAAATTTAGAAGAGGCGGACTTCGACCCGCCTGCGAAAAACGTGTAATCAGCGCAAACCAACGCCATGTAAAAGTGCACACATCAAAAGAAGTCAAAGACCACGAGTTCAACAAAGCGGCGAAAGTCGTGGGCTGTATTGCGGCGTGACTCGTGGCCATCTGGCTTCTACGCCATTAGAACGAGCGCCTGCCTAGCTTCTACGCCATTAGAACGAGCGCCTGCCTAGCTTTCAGCATGCCAGCGTTTGTTAAAGAAAGAGTGGAGAACGGCAAAGAACGCTACCGCTGTCGTAATAACAAGCACCTCCAAATTTGCAGCCAAGCAGTCAATTAGATTGCCAGCTTTAGTGGAAATAATACAATAGTGACAATAACTCTGGTCAGCGCAGCTTAAAACCTTTCATCCAACGTTTACAGCATCCCGGCCAGCCGCTCCAGCTGTTTTTGTACCCATTCTTTTTCACCGCCTGATTCAAGTTTAGGTGCTGGAGCTGGAGGTGGCGTTGTACTGTCTCCGACTGTGACTGCCAACTTAATTGTGCTTATGGTAAAGTCAGACTAGCGAGACTATAGTGACACCCTGTTGACGTAAGCGTCTTAGCAGCTAGTCGATGAGGGCAAAACCTGGTCGATAATTTTCTTGATGGTCTCCTGAATAGAGGTAAATTGTTTGCCAAGCACTCCTCGTAAATCGTTCGAAATCTTAAGCTAATCCTCTAGATCTGTAACGCGGGCTTGTGTCTGCTCGCGATCTGTTTAATCTTGCACATCAGCCACAATTTGTCTCTCTGCGGCCAGGTCTCTGTCGAGCTGCACAATCTTAGTAAGAGCAATCGAACGCGAAGCGCGATGCATTTGATGTTCCGTGTTTAGTCCGAGGATCTTTCAGAGGTTTTTGTACTGCCGCTTCCTCCAACGATGTGTCCTCTGAGCCCAAAGAAGCGAGCAGCGCAGCATCTGTCAGTTTTGTTGTTTTGGTCGGGATCCTTTCTTGAGCTTTGGCGAGCTTTCTTTGGGCTTCAGTCAACAGCCACTCCTCCTTGGCGCATAACGCTCAGACGAAATCAGTTCCTTTCTGCCTTTGAAGCGTGGATGTAGACAAGAATTTACTTTAGTCGTTTTTTCCAGTCAGAAAAATTCAGTTTTGACGCCACTTTACTGTAAGGTCGCCGTCCTGTTCTGCCATAAACTTGAGATTGGTGGTGTGCTTTTCGGAAAATCCCAGACTTTTGCGATACGCATCAAACTTAGATAGGCGTTGTTCTAGTCTCCTAGCCGATACATCTTTTTAATTCCACCCAGCTGGCGTCTCGTTGCCTCATGCCCATGAAGGGATTTCCGTCTGTAGCTCTCCTGTCTCATTGACTTCGGTGGTAAGTGTGGTCGCATCTTTGGTGAGTAGATAGTCTTCACGACCGCCAAAGTCAAAGCCACCTTCAGCTATGTCTTGCTATCGTGCAATGCGCTCGTATTAGAAAAGGACACGTGTACTCCAATAGGACTGCAAGCATGTGTCAATACCAAAATAAACTTGATCCATTTCGCTCCATCTGCCGCGCTTGGTATCAAGGGAGCTTAGATAGAGCACCATTGTGCTGACCAATAACCCACGAACCATAGACCAAACACCAGCTACGTGGGCTACGTGGCCTATAATTATTTCTAACCAAATGCAAGTGCTGGTGACTTTTGGACTGTCTAGTTAGAACCGGATCTGCTCGATTGTAGATCAATAACTGAGAGACTGGCAGATTTCCAAACTTGTTAAAATTGCAAAGACGCAATGGATACTAAGCTCACAGCAATATACTACAACGCGCGAGGTTACTGGAGGGCTTGGAAGCTATCAAACAGCTGGCAAAAGCTGTCAGGCTCTTGGATAAGCACGGCGAGCATGTGATGTGGGACGAAGCCAGAGTCCACCGTTAGCAGGGCATTGTGGAGAGGTTTAATTGTCCTCTAGCTTAGCGGCTTTTTTGACACCATTACACACAGGAGATGTTGCTTTTCGAGGGCGCAAATGTAAAGCGCAGCACTAGGTGGGTTCGGCGCTTGCCAGCCATTGTATAGGTCCTAAATGGCGATGTCACACGGCACACAGGCGAGAAACCAATAGATGCCATTCGTAAAACTGCGGTGCGGGCTACGTCTGAGTCGTCTGTGACGTGCCGTTTGATCCGGAAGAGCAACGCAGACCTTCAAATACATGAGTGCGGTCCCTATATATACCTGGTGAGCTTGAAAGCTGACCACGCCTAGCCACCGACCCTGTGTCGTCTATAAAGGTCTACAGACTCGAGTGTGTGGCTGCTAAAACCGGCTGGTCCGTGCTATATTATATGTTTGTGCGTGAAGACTTGCAGGTTGTGCCTTCTGGCACGTAACTACCACCGGGCTGTGTCCTCAGTCAACATAGCTGAAGTCGAAACCACTATCTTGCTTGTGCCCTGGACCCGCTTAACAAAAGCGGATTAGCACCCCTTATTTTCGTTTGAACTCCAGATATTTCAACCTCACATTGCCCTTCGGTGTCCCTGGGCTTTATCCAGGCGGTCCACACTGAACTGCTGTATGTCTTTTGGCTCGTAGATCCAGAGCGTTTGGATGTGCAGGCGGCACAGCGGCCTCCCCGGATTGCATAGTAACCATTGGTCGTTTCCCGCTTCTTATGTGCGACAAGCTTCTTTTACATAACCAGGCGGATTTCCTGCACATTAGACACATACTTAACCTCGGCCTCCTCAGCCGGTGGTGGAGTGACACGCTCGAGAAAGAGAGAGAAACCCCACACGGAACACAGCCATATGCGCGAGATTGAACCACAGGAGGTAATCGTCGACAATTGATACAGTGCAATGGGTTTTGGTGGTAAACCCCTGGGAGCTGGGCAAAGTGTTGGTATAACCAGTTTGGGTTTTCACAGCAAGCTTTGATGCATGCGATGGTTACCTCACGATGTCGTCCTGCGTCTCGTTTGTACCTCGAACGGTAAAAAATATGTTTAGGAGCCATTGTCCTGTGGGTGGTATTGTAGAGGGAACGGCGTGGCGGAAAAGTCTTTATGTGACTCACGAACAAGAGTTTCTATGCCCGTCCTGCTCAGCGGTACGGGAGACCACCAGCATATCACTGGGATTCCACCGCTTCTCAAAAGAGCTCCTGCAGCGGCAGGCCAGAAGGACCTTGCCGATCTCCTGGCACTAGACGCTGTCAAATTTGAAGCGTATTCTCTTTTTTAGATTTGTAAGGGCCTCGTTCTTGGCACGGTAGTCTTCCTCAACATCTTTGTAGTACCCCTCGAGTTCCAAGCTCGCGCGCTGCCAGTCATGTCGCGGCCCTACAGCGATGGACGGGAGTTGCCCTGGTCATTACAGCAAACGATCTGAACTTCCCGCAGCTTCAGCCATCAGAGAAAGGTCTCGAGAATAAGGCAGGGACTGTGAAGATTGGTCTAAGATGATTACCCGCGGGACGACTTTCTTCCGCATGCGTTCTGGGGTTCATACTTTTTGGCTGTTGTAGTGGAAAAATCTATGTTAGTTTTGTGCGCGGACGCCATTGGCAGACATCTCTTTCACGAGGTGGGTTGGCGTAAAGGACCAGCAGATGGCGGTTTTTAAATCCGTAAATCGCTCGTGCTGTCTTTCCAGAGCCTCCACCGCCGTTGAGGTGGGAAAGATGTTGCGTTGCCAGCGCGTCGCCGGCACTGGGAGCTGTCGCGTTCCGTACTTGGGTCTTGCACCTCGCTCAGTACTCGGACTTGGGTATGTATGCAGCGCTGTCAATGAGGGCCAGGAGCTTTTCCTCCTTGAAACGCCACGGTCCCAAGCTGCAGTCGGGTCTATCATCATGGACCGTAGACTGGAGGACGGCGCAGACAAAGCAGAAGACCTCTCCCGCGAAGTAGGCTTCGACGCCTTCCAACCGGGCAGGTGCGTGGGCTTGATGGAGACGGATTCAGTTGAAGCATGCAAAACCTTGGTTGGAAACCTTTGCAGCATACTTATGAGGCTGATGCCCAATTATCCAAGTATTGACGCCTAGAGCTGCGTGTACCGCGGGTGCGAGCCGTTGTATTACATGATGACGTGCCTAAGACGTGCCTTGTCATAACCGACCAGGGTGTTGATCTTGCGGCAGGTGCGCACCAGGTAGTCCATCTTCCCTAGTACAGTTTCCAGCAGGCGCGTAATGCCCCCTCAGTAATTTCCACTGCAGCATAACAAGTTTCCGATTATGATGCGCCCTATTTCCTTGTCCTCCGGTAGCCTGACATTCGTCTGTATCTTGTTGGAGATGATGACCTCGGCCACTTCGCAGTGTACGAGCACGCCCATCTCGACCATGAACCGCAGAAGCGCGATGTGGTCACAGTCAAGGTCGTTTTGGGCAGCTTCGTCTTCCCCAGGCTTGCTGATGTGACGGCCGAATCAGTCAGGAATTACTGGGTGGCTGCCGGTTGCACAGGCCTAGGAGTGCAGCCGTGTGAACCCCTTTAAGTCCACCACGGGGAGCGGACCATTGACAGCCACACTGGTCATCCCTTCGCACGGCTGGCAGAACAGTTTAAAGTATGTGGTGCACTCTCCCATGCCCAGGAAGCTGCTGGGGTAACAGGCGGCTACGTTGAGGCTCAAAATCTTTAACACGTTGTAGCCGCTGGGGCTGTTCTATAGACCGCCATGACTTAAATCCACGCATGCCCGCTGAACGTCCTCTAGCATGCTGTGGGCGTGGGCTTCCAGCCGTTTCGTTCTCTCGTTCCGCTAACTGGGGCAGATGCTTCGCTAAAGGCTTTGGCCTTCAGTTCTTCAGCGGCATAGCGCAAATGTATGTAGGACGCAGGATAAGATGATCTGCGCGTGTTCTTCTCTGGTCCTAACGTACCTGTCGTCTGCCATCACGAACTGTTTCACTAGCTTGGAGTCAAGCAACCGACCATCTACACAACCTTTGGGCCATCTCTCGTGACTCCCAGGATGGCCTCCCAAACGTGGCCCAGGTAGAACTCGATCTTGCGCACCGTCGCCAAGTGAATGCTCGCTGGCCAGGTGTGCCCATTGTGGAAAATGAGCTCGACCTCCGGCCCCCTTCAGCGGTAGTTCACGCTGTTGTGCATATCGCCGCCGTCGATGTCTCGTTAGGATGATCGTTCACTTGAGACTTTTCTCCAGGTCGGACATTTCGTCGTCCGTTGTTCCGTTGTTTCGCGAACCCGCCTCTCCCACACCGCCAACATCTGATGGCGAGCCTCTGTCAGGCCCAGCCCGCTGGCGGTGTTATGAAAGAGTTCCATCACCCGATGGGCAATGCAGTTACAATCTCCGTCCTCGAGGGGGCCCATGTTGTTGAGGTCGAGCTACCGCATTTCGTAGAGGCCATATACAACTGCTGCCACCGGTTAAGCGTTTTCATAGTAGGGCGTCAACGCCGGTAGGTAGCCCATGCCTTGTTTCACGCCTGATTGTGACCATTTCCCCGCATTAAGCGCATCTTCCCTCACAAGTCGAACTTGTCCACAACAGTCCTGACGTGGATGTAGAATACTCTAGCCGCGTGAATGGCCGCGAAGATGGCGGCCGCTTGCTTGTCGCTTATCTGGCTGTTAAGGATCAGACACCCGCCTCGCACTATGTGCCCTGGCAATATGTCTAGGTCCCCGAACCCAAATGGGTCATCCTCGTCCTCGTGAATTCTTGCTTGGCTTCACGGAAGCTGCGGTACCAACCCCTATCCAAGTTTCTGAGAATAGGCACAGATGCGGCGCTACCTTGTAAAGGTCAAACGGATCTTCGGGCGGCTCAGGCTCGATGGCGCAAAGACGAGCAAATTTCCACCCAGCTTCCTATGCTGTCCGCTCTGCTATCTCAAGTCTCGCAAGTTCATCACGGGTTGCCCTCAGGCGATCGAGCTTTTCCCATGACGAACTGCATCACTTCGCGTCTCCTGGGCTAAGGGGATAGGACCACGTCAATGTCTCGTTCTCTTCCTGCGCTGCACGCGCCAGCTGTTCACGTGACATCACTGTACCATCTCTGCGGTATACGCAACGCTATGTATCTCTAATAAAATCCCGACTATATACTACGCAACACATTTTGCTCCGCACAAAAGTAATTGTTGCCCCCCCCTAGCACAGACGCATTTAGCCTCGCAGCTCAGCGATCACCAGCCCATCTTACACCCTTACCTTCTTTTCCTTGCGATGCGGCTTGGCCCATGTCTTGTTGATGCCGCATGCCCGACAAAGCCACTCTTCTGTACGAGCCCGCTTTACGCATAAACGGCACTGGTAGCGCGTACCTCTTTCTCAGTCTTTGCTAATGCACCTTGCAGTATTCCATGTCAAATGGCTCCTCGCATAGCTCTGTTTCTCTCAGCAGCAGTCACCCGCACATACTGTAGGATCTCATCTTTTCGGTATATACAGTGCAACATATATTTCTAAAAAAAAATGACTCGCTGCGGCCCAAGACCTTAACGATCTTACGCCCACCCAGAAATAATACATGCTGGTTATAAGCTATGGTATCATATGTATCCCGGTTGCATGCTCCTGTGTTTGGGCCGGCATGGGAGGGTGGGGGGGGGGGGTCGACCATCCCTTGTACCTCTGGAGATAAGCATATATTTTGAACATGCCGTCGGACTCCATGCCCCACCCCCATTCCCACCCCGACCCCGCTTCTCTTGTTTCTAAAACATCAATAAAATCGACACAAATGCTAAGATAGAGTTGTTCATATAAAACAGAATCAAAAAAAAGAAATTGAATAGATGCATCTCTTAAAGGCGTTTTCAAAATCAAATGACTCATTTATTTAAGTTTTTTATATAAAACAATTACCGTACTTTTATTTGACCCACGAATTTTCGTTCGTTTTTCAAAAACTGATATAATTCCTTATATCGATGCAAAGTACGTTAGAAATCTGGATGTAAAAAGATGATAACATATTATTAAAAGTCTTGTACAGAGGAAAACACAATTTAATACAACGTTAAAACTGAGCTAGAGGTTCAATATCAAAAGATACCACTAATGCCAAAACTAGTTCTGCGATATGTCAATTTTCAACTTTGTCGCACTTACTATGGACCAATTTCCAACTTATTTCAATATTAACAATTTCTAGATGAAAAATGTTTGAGTAGTCTGCTACATTATTAGCACAACACATTACGTTGCAAGTCAGACTTATTTCCTTATTAGTTGTCCATGAAGGAAACAATATCTGAAATTTTTTACTCAACATTTTTTCTGCCATTGCTGTCTACATAAAATATGTTTCCATGTACTATAATACGTTTGATTATGGAACGAAACCAATATTATTATTATTATTATTATTATTATTATTATTATTATTATTATTATTATTATTATTATTATTATTATTATTACTATTATTATTATCAGTATTATTATTATCGTAATAATAACAATAATAATGATTATGAAAATAATAATAATAATATTTTTAGTATTATTATTACTTTTATTTTAAGTATTATTATTAGTAGTAGTAGTACTATTACGAAACTTTATTGAAGTATTGGGAAAATGTCCGATACGTGTACTTGATTGCGAATCTTTAAAAACAAATTTATTTATGTGTTTATTTATTATTTATTTTATTATTTATTCCTATAGCGACTAATCGGAAATCACTGATGGCCGAGTGCTTTATGTCTGTATCACACATTCCTTCGTTCATTCGTTTGTTTCTTTCCTTTGCATTCTCTACCTTTGTCTTCTCTCCGTTTTTCCAGCACCCACTGACTCGGAAATGGTCTGGCTGAAAGATGTGACCACAAGTTTCAAGACAGACAAACGGACAATCGGTGACCCTAACCTTCCTGATGATTTGACCTTTCACCTCAGTCGAAGGTCAGAAGCACTGACGTTAAACTTGAGGAGGAATCACGAAATTGATCCAAACGCTGCAATCTATGTTGTGCAAAAATTGAAAGACGGTCGATCCCTTCTGAAGAAAACACTAAATTTGGAAAAGGAGGTAAACTTTCAACAAGTTACAACAAAAGAATGTTGATGTATTAATCGCTGCTTTCTTAAAAATACATGTATTGATAGTGTATATATATATATATATATATATATATATATATATATATATATATATATATATATATATATGGTGTTTCTGAAACACTTTTAGACAACGCAATAGATATAATGCCAAAAGAGGGCTCAGTTGGAGAATTACAAATGTAGCATCACCAGCTTAAATTTCCGTATGTTTTTATGGTGATTTTGAATCCCTCGCGATACCATACTCAAAGTCTCCACGATGAGCACCAGTAAAATGTAATAGTGACACTTATCTTAAAGACTGATACAAATACTCAAGTTACTTCATGATTTTGCATCTAGGTGAATTCTCAAAAAACTTACAAACAAAGTTAAATACAGAGAAACCGATTTTATTATAGGTTTTTTACAAGTGGTTGTGTAAGATAGCAAATTACTGTACAGCGAATTAGGACCTAAACATGCAAAACTTATGGCGTTCATGGTGGGTCAGAAACCGTATTACAATTCAACGGATATTTGTAATATCCGCTAGAAAAGAATTAAACATGATAAAGTTGGTAATCAAAATCACTTGACTAGAATGTATATAGGTCCTGTTCATAACGGTTGCAACTTGAATTATAAATATCCAAGTTCATCCCTTTGTTCATTCACATCCTCTCAGGATATGATTAGCATCTCTTTATCAAGGAGTTGGTACCTCACGATCCATACTTTGATATAAAAAGTATACCTAACACTGATGAGAAGTGCTCGATGGGTGGCTGGATGCCTGATGTGCAACCTGGTGAAGTATTGTCGCCATCGTTTCTAGCTTCTGCTTGCTGTCGCATACAATTTTACACACCGAATCTTCAATAGGGCTAGATGATGATCCAGAAAACAGCCTGAACAAGTCCCTGAAAATTAGCAGATGCGTCCCTACTGCAGCCTCTGGCTAAGGAATTATCTGCTTCTATCGGACCAGTTTTGCTTATCCACTGTTAGCTGTTTCTTTAGGATCATGTTAAGATTGTGACAGGCTGTTAAGTTACCTTGGAGTCTGGCAGATCTTTTGGATCCAATGACATCCAGTGTTTTGTTCGAGACCTATTCTTTTTTACCTGCTTTGCTTGACCCAGATGTAGTTTGACGGTGTGATTCATTACATCACAGAAACGCTCCTAGGATTGCCCCTCGTCCTCGGATAGCGCTGCAATGCAATTTCGGATCTCGGCTGCTTAACCGTGCACCACGAAGATGTCATATCTCACTGGTTTTGTAAACTTTTTTCGGCAGCAGTTCAGTTAAGGCCGACATGGTAGCAATGGCGGGTCGGTGGTCGGAGTCAAATTCAAACGTGCGGAAGACCCGGCAGTCTGAGACTGCCATCCCCGTGCCGTTTACAAGGATTTGATCAATTTCCTTGCAACATCTGACCGTCGTTTGAAATCATCAGTTTTGTGATGGAAATCTGGTCCCCTGAACCAGGAACCACAAATTATCAGACTTTTCCCCGCACAGGTTTATCGTTCGGTACTCCACTCCCATATGGTCCAAACACGTGCGATAATAGCTGCATTAAAGTCCCCAAGCTGTATAATTATACTGTTTCGTTTCACCGTACGCATCGTGACCTACTGTGTCTAATATAAACCTTTTTTTGTTCATGTCAGCAGCCTCGTTAGTTGGAGTGTACGCCACAATCACGGTCATGTTGCCATATATACCCAGTTACCCACCTACCCATTTGCCCACAAAAATATCTACTTTAGTACCAATCGAACTGCAATCAACTTACATATTTATTTACCTGCCTACTTAACTAAATATCTAGAGTTGGAAATATTTACCTCCTGTCTATCTTCCAATCTAAATTTACACGTATTTATTTGAATAGGATGTGGCTTACTACCAAGACAGGAAAAATGGAGCATTCATGACCGTCAGATGTGTCAAAAGATCACGTGGACAGTGTGACAGAGTCATTGTAAGTTATTATGAAATTAACAAGTATAAACTGTACGGGCAAAGTTGTTATATTTTGCTGTAACTCCAGGAGTGGATGGTTCGTTACTATCACTACAACAATGAAAAGAATACCAACAAACACCATGACGTGTCTGCAGGTACCAATAGCACTCCAAGACCCATATCAACAACAACAAACCTTGGTTTTCGTAGACCTACATAGTGGCAGGTAAAGTCTACTACACCATATTCCCCCAAAAATATCTAAGATTGGCGAAACGTAGAACATACGTAAATTCAATTTCTCAAATTGGCAGATTTTCTTTTTAAGTAATCCTGGACTTTGTTGTCAAAGCAATGCAAATATGTTTGTCGTACAAAAATACAAATAATTTCTGTGTCAACTAAGAGAGACTCTTGAGCCTTACACAAGCAACAAGCAGCTCGTATTGTGCTGCTTCATTTGAGATGGACTGAATTTTAATTTGAAGCCCTCAGTTTCGGACTCCAGGATTGGCATCCGAAATCTCTAAGCAAAATATATACAACTTTTTTCGTATATAAAGCTAACACTTCTGATAGTGAATCAGAAGTAGCAACATAGAGTTTTAGAGACTAATTAGTCTATTAACTAGCTAAGTAATCTATTTCAGAAAGTAAATTGCGCAAGTTCCTGCAACCATGTACATAATAATAAACGCTTGTTTATTTATCTCATGATATATATATCTTTTATATAATGATGTATATTAGTTGTAGTTATAGGTGTTCTGTTTAAGAGTCCTGACGTACAAATTGTAGGTAATGTTGTGGGTAGTGTACGTATGGGCATTGTGATTGTACCGTTGTACACATAATTCTTATTAACTTTATTCTCTTCGTTGTCAGCCATTTATCTATCTTCCTCCATTGTACACTATTTCGATGGATCAAGAACAATTTGAAAAAGGATTTTTATAGAATCTGAACAAGATATTGATGTCAGTATTATCAATGAAGACGATGTAAACTAGGCCTACAAACTGAAATTAAAAACTAGTATTGTAAATGGAACATACATGAAAATAACTGGTGAACACTTCACCCATGTAGAATTTGTTAAAATAGATTGAAAACAAATCCAGAAACACATTCAATTTTGTAAATGTTATATCTGTCAAAATATCAAAGTTATTTTGATGAGTAAATCTCTTCCAATTGATAACTTAAATTAGTTACAGAAACAACTGATAAAGGACTACTTAACAACAAAACGGAATTATATACTTTAGTGTAATTTTAAATTTTAGGTTTGGATTACAATTTTCAGCATTAATTGCCCGCTTGCTAACTTCTAAACACATTAAGTTTATAAATGCAGCTGAAATGCAGGACATAAATACATTAGAAAGTCAGTAATTATAAACACTATTTGGAATATTTTTAAGCTAAAACAACTTGAAAATAACTCAATGGACGAGTTATATAAATTGTTGGTATTTCAGTTACAGAAGATATTATTTTGATCTTGACCATTATGTATCGTGTTCACTATTATTTCTTCTTTTTGTTATCTTTAATTTCGTTATAAAAATACGCCTGATTTGCTTTAGCATATCTATTGAGTATCATACGTATTCCTCCTCTGATTCAGTCATTAAAACATATCATAATCGGTTAGCAATTCGAATGCTACCTTACTTATTTTCAAACTAGAATCGTGAGCTAGTCCTGGTGCGATAAAATAATGTGATGAGTTTTATTTAAAATTATTCATACACACAGATCTAAATTCTTCAAAAATATCACACAACATTAAAGTATCTTTCTCTACGTAGTAGACGTGAAGATATCTAAGATAGTTTAGTTTGAAATGGTTCATAAGATCTACATATTGATAATCTACTGCTAATTCCTCATCCGGTGAGTTTGGGATAATATTTTTATATTGGTGGTAGTTCAGTTTCATTAAACCTTTCCAATGAATTCGTATATTTGATGGATAAATATGTATTCCAAAACATCTGAGTCACATTTCCACAAAAGGCTTCATTGTTCCATAAATTTCTCATTCTTTAGACTTTTAGCAAGTAGCTCTACTGAGTGACCCATGGACCATTAACTATCTAGAACCCTTATTTGCTCTTTTCGCAAAAACCTTTCTTTCGCCTTCTTTCTTAACTCCATCAACTATAAAATAATTTCTAAACGAAATATATTTTCATCCTTAATTGTTATCATTAATACTTAATGATCAGGATCTACTTTTTTGCGAAGTGTTTGATAATCAAATGAGAACCGTACCCAGATAAATTATGAATGGATAGCGGAATATACTTTTCATATTTATAATGACAATTGTACTTTATATGCGCAAGATCTGTGCATTCTTCAGTTAAATGATCATAATCTCTTTCTTTCTAGTTGTTAACGGCTTCGTCTTCATTGGCTTCAAAGCCTTTTGCACACATATGACATATATTTGTGGAATTATAATGCTTTTTATCTTTACTACTGAATGTCATTTCAGAAGCTTTACTTGGTCTTAGTTCTTCATAATCAATCTCTACAATTGATTATACATTTTACTAAAATGTATTTCTATAGTCTACTCCTTTGTAAACTATGGGTTCATACTTCTTGTAAGTTGATTTAAGGTAAAAGTAAAACCCTGGAGGTGTGTGCTTTGCTGTTTTTCTGTTGTCCATGCCGAATTTGGACCCTTATTTATAGTACCTCTTTCTGGCGTTACTTGCGTTAGGCCCTAAGTTATAGTACTTATTAACTCAATATTACTTTTAAAAGGAACATGCATCGAGTTAAAACTATTTATAGACTCTAACCCCGTTTCCGACAGAAGGCCATTTTAAGCTGATTTCAGGTTAAATGGCGCTTCTTATCCAAGAAGGGGCTGTAATATGTATTTACCCGGGCCCGGGTCTGCAATTACCAGTGTAAGACGATCTGAGTTGGTATGCCCCCCCCCCTCCGTGGATGTTGAAGGCAGAGTGGCTCAACTTAGCTTTCAAAGCTGCTTAAAGCAGAAACGTACACACCCCACCCCACCCCTTCAAGTAGGAGCGGAAACATTATACGCCTGGCGCCAGCAATAAGGTGTTGGTCCCATGTAGGATTAACATAAAAACCCAGGTAAAACTAGTAACATTGACAGTTGTCATCTTGCTGGCGCTTATCTTATTTAGAGATGTTCTAGTATGCCCATTAGTTAATATGTGTACTGCCAGGTTTCTTATTGATGCCTTCGTGTCTTTTACTACTTTGTCTGCAGCAGCCTTGTTCGTCGTTGTGTGGCGATGTATACGCTTCAACGTCTGCTCGTCGGAATGAAAATATTAACAGAAATAATAATAGTTCACGTCTATCTACTGCAAACATGCAGGCCATACTGACTAAGAATGATAGCTTGTGAGGCAGGTATCGTTCTTTAAGAGGTACTAAAAATCAAGAGCAAAAATATGCCGCTTTGGTATCCCAGAGATTGTGCTGAGCGTTGTTTCGGCCAACACGCGGATTTCATCATGCTATTTTTATGATCGTCAGTAGATGGCTGATACAATTTTCAGCCATATAAATCAGCCCGCACCCCAAATTAGTGATTTCAAGGGGAATAGCGATGTGGGCGGCAATGATTGTTGACAATATTTCTACCTCCGCCACACCATTTTTCAAGAGCGCGTCGCTGTTCAGCCTCTTCTCGTAAGAAAGTTTCAGCCTCGCAGACTTTTTTTAAGGCGAAAACTCTGTGTATCTTGGAGTTTGGGGTATAACGGGGGAGCGTGATATGAACGTGTAATTGATCTGGAGGGGTGGGAATTTAAATATGTCACCTTGGTATACTGCCAAGACGGCGATGATGTGAAAGAAAATGTCATGTTTCTTTAACATCTTTTATTCCATACGCCCGCCAACACGCTCGCCATGAGTGATAACTAGCGAACCTTCTTGTTTGAAGGCTTAATGATTGCGTGTTTGTTTGTTTGTTGGGTTTATTTTGTGTGTGTGTGTGTGTTTGTTTTGTTGTTTTTTTTTTCCTTTGTTTTTCTGATTGAGCACTGTAATGCGACACAGCGTGATATCTTTGACGAGACGAATGAAAATGGCGCTACATAACCCGAAGGAAAGATTATTGATGTAGACGTTTCGTCAAATACCACGTCGGCATTATAGTAGCTATCGCGTACGTAACCTCCCCCCTCCCCCCACGAGGGTATTACTTTTGGCTTTGGTGTCGACAGCGAAAGCGCATTTACCCCAGCTGACCTCGGGTTAATTTAGGGAGTTTTGGGTGGCCCCAGTGTTCAATGACTATCTACTTTTAATACTCGTTCCACCTCAATGTGCACCGTTGCGTGTCAACATCAGCGGTGTGTATTCCTTGTCGACATCAACGTGTTTTCTGAGCTGCTTCAATACTCAGTCGTCAGGATTCTCAGTCGATACCAATGATTCGTGTTCCTCGTCTAGTTGCTCCCCAATGGCTTTACTAAGTATAGCGTGATTCTAATTGACTGCTCAACAGCAGGCCAAAGATAGTTAGCGTGGTTGAGAATCGTGTCTGCTGTGCGCTGATGTTGAGGTTCTTGCA
Organism: Margaritifera margaritifera; assembly: GCA_029931535.1. Classification (NCBI taxonomy): domain Eukaryota; kingdom Metazoa; phylum Mollusca; class Bivalvia; order Unionida; family Margaritiferidae; genus Margaritifera; species Margaritifera margaritifera. Next base: position 1,667,497 of record JAQPZY010001661.1, on the reverse strand, counting down.
CCTGATGGTGTCTCAGACGGCAAACATAGACACAAAGCTAGTGTAAGGCTTTCTTCTCAGGCGCTGGCCGGAACGACAGTACTGGCATTATGAGACATTACGACCCCGTTTTCAAGGATTAAAAGCAATTCCCACGGTCCTTCACCGCGACTCCCGTTGACGGTGATAGTATTGTTATTGTTTTTTAGTGTAAAACCACCAATGTTATTAAATCCTTGAATCGCAGCAATACAAACCTGACACATGTATTATTTCATTGACCCCACTAACTGACTAGATTCTGTCGGCCGTTCAGTACACGGTCTTTATGGTTGCACTAGTGCCTGTGCTGGCCGTGCTGTTACCGAAAACATTTAGGCCGAGGATTCCAGCCTCTGTGGTAAACGGGGGCGATGATCCAGAAATGCCCCCAGAGACGCCGCAAAACAAGCAAGGTGGGCATTTTGAAAACAAAAATTCATTATATTTTCACATTCTTTACATCGCTGGTATTTTGACCTTTCGCTTCATATATAGACTTTACCTAAAATAACATTTTACACATAATATGTTCCATTGTATGTAATATACATTTCTGTATCTGGCCCAATTTTATATTATGAACTGAACACTAGCACTCACTTTGGTGAGACAATAATAGAATTCTTCAAACGCATCGGTGTAGCATAGGAAAATTCCACCTGAGGATCCGAATTCTGCGTCAGATATGAGGCTTGCCGAGTGTATAACGCAAGAGTTTTATTTCGAGGGTGGCGTTTGTCCTATTCTATCCTTTTTCTATTTTTTCTGAACGAAAAATGAGGGTCAAAGTCAAAATAGCGTATTGTGAATACTGATGTAACTTTCAAACATCAAAATACCCACTGAAAGTGTCCTTACCTTAAAATAGAGCGTTAAAAGTTATGTTTACACTGACAAATTCAGCGCAAACTTTGAATAACCTTTCAACACATTTAGCTTTCAAACAACATTGGTTAAAATGGCTATAGTAATAGCAACACAGCTTTCGAAGTGTGTACTGCATATAGCTTGCACAATGATACAAATGTGAACAGGTCAACAAAAGAAGTCCACACTTATCTATAAGATTAATAAAGGCAGACAACAGATGATGAAATAGTCCTCAATTAACTCTAATGGATAATTGATTTATCCTTAAAAATAAAAATGAGAATATGAATTTTAAAAATAACAATCGCAACAACTGCTTTTTTGGCTCTAAATTGGACTAAAGAAGCCGTACGTGTAGCTTGCTTGATCAGTTCGAAACGGCCTGTTTGATGAACCCTTAACTTAACCACTGTACGTTTTAGTACGTAAATGTGTTGCAATTAATATTTATCTTGATTATTGTGAAATAATGTTCAAGTGATGATGGAAATCGGCAAGTTTTGCTACTTTGTAAATACTTGGGTAAATATTAACGCAATGGGTGACTGGAATTTTGAAGAAGCGACTATGATCAATATTCCAATGCGTCAGACTTTCTCTGTCCATATTATTCGAACATGTTTAATGTTGTTTTTCTCCATTCTGCTGTCTCACCTTATTATATTTCAAACCTATTTACAGATATATCAAATTCATTTCAATATCTGGATCTATTTTCAATGGACATCAATAGACATCTGGGGTACTTATAACAGAGCATCACTACTTACCAGCCTCAGGGGGGAGGCCACATTATCTATAGCACATCTTTTTCGGCGCTATGCGATCAGACACTTACGGCTCCGATTCTTGCGTAGTAGCAGTAGTAGTAGTAATAGTACTAGTAGTAGTAGTGGTGGTGGTAGTAATAATAACAACAACAACAACAACAACAATAATAATAATAATAATAATAATAATAATAATAATAATAATAATAATTATTATTATTATTATTATTATTATTATTATTATAATAATAATAATTCTTTATTTATAGAAAGTAACTCTATTAGTATAAAGACCTCTCTACATATTCATTATGTCCAACATATACATTATCAGCAGCTAAAATAGAATACTTATTTTTATTTAAAATGTAATTGAATAATTTATTTTTATAAATACTGAGAGAATTTGATGTTTTTACATTAAACGGCAAGCTGTTACAAACAATAACTCTTGAAAATTTAAAGTATTGCTAAAATAATCTCTATTTTGGTTTTAGTACCAAGAGGTTTCAAGTTTCTACAGATCGTAGTGTATAACTAGGCTTTATCTGTCTAAATATGACTCGTATATTCTGTGATGTATTTCCATGTCAAGCTTTAATACTAAAACAGCTTTATTGTAATCAGTTCTTTTTCTCAATTTCCATTCATCTTAATGTTTAAACAGGAGTTCCAGAGATGAAACAAAAGGCTTATCGAGAAGTATACGTGTAACTTTTTAAATGAGTTTATAATTCTGTCAGAGTCTAGTTTGGGAGTTTCTTATATATTAGGACAATAATCTTGCAGTGGTTGAATGTATGCGTTACACATTACGATTCAGGCATCAGGGTGGAGCCTATTTTCTCAATTTTGACGAGCAGTGCTATATTCGAAGGCAGCGATTTACATACATTATGAACTTGTACACACCTCTGAAGAAAACTGTCAACATGATTAGAAATACTATCAACTGTGGTATTCTTATTACTTAACTCAAGATTGGTCTGGTTCGTTTGAGCCGATGTTTGGGCTCTTGCTATTCGCATGCAGTTAGTCTTATTCAGATTTTGAGGTATTTGTGTTATTTTTACACCATAGATCAATATTCTTCAAATCTTCGTTTCATTTGCTTTGGATGGCATTTAAGGACGAACAGAAGCACGTACTGTTGTGTCATCTGCAAACAGGTCCTTATTGGAGATCTTAGTAGTAAGTGCGAGGTCATTAATACAAATTAATAAGAACAATAGACTCAGTACTGACCCTTGTTGAACACCAGCGTTAACAACTGCAAAAGAAGATTTAGTACTATCTATACGTTCAAGCTGCCTTCTGTGTTGCAGATAAGAAGTCAACTATTTTATGACGTTGTGATTAAAATTATAGTATATGCATTGTAATTTTAAGAGAATTATATTGTGGTTCTCCAAATTACAACTATATTCTTAAGTCGATATAAACTACACATATTTCCTTTATTCGTTTCATCTCACCACGTGAGAGTAATTTTCTGAGGGCTGTTTGCATTAATGGGAATTCGTAACCCTGGATGCTAATTGTATAAAGATTAGTATCATTCAGGTATGAGTAAATACTGTTTGTGATATATTATACAAAGTCTGTAGACAGTAATTATCAGACTGATATCTGCCGTTATATACTATGAGTATCCTTTGCTACACGTCTGACTGTTACATTAACACATTTAAAGGTTTAAGTATTAATTTGTCTTAATACCTAGGTTATTATTTGTTACAATCTTGGTAATTAATTGTGCTGAAAGTTTCAACAGCGTTCTTCCAGTACCATCTAGTTCTGCAGCTTTATTTCCATTGAGGCTAATTAACGTTTCATATACATCTGTATCTGAGATACTGAGATACACCTAAGTGGTAAATAAGGTTTGTCATGTATCCTGATAAGCAAGTCATCTTCAGATTTTCAGGATTAACATTTTCACTTTATTCACAAAGCTTATCTAAACATTCACTAAAGTATTTGTTAAAACATCCGCAATTTCTTTCATTGATTTAACCAAATCACATTCGTGTTGTAGTTGAATCGAGTGAGGAACTTTTTTTCTGAACATTAATTGTCATATGTTCCTTCCATATCTGAACATCATACTTAGTTTCTTCTATTGCTTGCTTGTAATAATTATATTTTCCCTTCTCACTCGTTTCTTTTACTTTGTTCCTCCTTTGTTTATAATTTGAAAATACAATAGACTGTGTCACGCTTATTTTATGTTAGACATACGATGAATAGTGTTTTATTGTTTTCATGCCTTTTTATTTCCACGTGATTCACGTTCTCTAGAGACTGCGTTTCGCGTCCTGTAAGATAGCCGTTTGGTGTATTTCTATTTATATATTTATTTTTGTGTGTGCGTGTCTTGTTTTTAAACCATAATAGAGTTATGTTTTCTACTACGAAGTAAATATTTGGTCTGCGTTGTTATTGACCGATTTTAGACACTGCGGTGTTACTTAATTATAAAAAGAAATTAATTATGAGAGCAAGATTCGAACTGCTAATTCGTCGACACACCCCTTATATCGTTTGCATTGTCGAACTTGCTTAATAACACTGTGAAATTCCCTATAGACTAACATTCAAACAGTCAATATTTGCTATTGTCATTTTTGACTCCTTCGGCGGTATACGTCCTTGGTATTACACAGTCTGCACCCTGTAATTTAAGGACTCCATTTATTGTTAGTAAAACTATTTTAATATAATGACAGCAAGGATTTAAAACAGTACTGTATAACAACAATCATGGAATTAATTTCCCAATGTGATCTTTGTTTTTATTCATTGTGTGTGGTAAAGTTCTATGCAAAATAGTATATGCTGTCGTAATAAATAACATTTGGTTATTGCGCTATACAATTTGGCATTAATAGCATACTTAGGTTAACAGAATGCATGATCAAATATACGGCTAATATGCTGGTCATATAGAGATGAGTTATATACTGAGTTTTATGTTCGCTCTTCTTGCCTCATGTCTTAGTCTGCTTCAGTTGCATCTTAATCAATGTACAATGAAGAAATAAGCAGCTTAGCAATTGAAAGTGCTAAAATGAGAATTTATGTAGTTACTCATTTATTTATATTTTAAGTGTGAAAATATCATCCGCGCAACCTCACTTCCCCCATCAGAGACTAAACTACCAGAATATTGTTTCTGTAGAATAATCTGAAGGCCAGTTCGACATGGGCGTTGTATTAGGGCTATGGAATATCAAGATCAGAATATCGATTTGGTTTGCAGGAAGTCTATAATAGATATGAATTACTCAAGCCATAACGTACTATCTGTTCATTTAAGTATCACACCTTTGCCATCGTAATAAGGGGATCTGTATGTACAAATAGGTTCGGCTTGTAAGAAAACCGGTAGCCGCGTGAACTAGATCCGTATTGGAAGTTGAAGGTAGAGTTTAGAGAAACCCGTAGTCCTATTTTGATCAGGGAAAGATCACCGTCTTCCAAAGACAGTGTGCATATATGTATCAGGATAGAAAAAATCCTCTAGTGATAGCGACTGCTATCTTGTGACACTGCATTTATCAAAAGCGACCGAAAGCCGACTCAACGTACGATTGAAAAATTTTCTACTGTCGATCCCTTTTGAATCAGGAGTTCTCTTCCCCCAATAGTGGCAGGCAACATATTCTGACATGACCCTTGTTTGGTAACACTATCAATGCCAACCTCTCTCAGAGCTTTTCTTCAAAAGTGTTTTGCAAGTATGCAGATTATTACAGACACAACTGAAGAAAAGCTCATCATATTTCCACTACCACTGATATTTGAAATGACAAAATAAAGGACTAGTGGGAAAAACAAAGAGAGGGGAAAACCTATCTGGCTGATACCCTTACATTATATATATTTTATTAATATATAATAGTGAAAAAAGCTAGTTAAATTTGAATAATTTGTTTTTATGGAGTACATGTCAAGTTTTATGACAACCTGTAATTTCAGCTTTTATAGTTACTATGGATGTGTATAATGGCAGGGCTTTTCTATGTATTCACGGGAATATGCACGTGGACCGTTTTTTTCAGTTTTTTATATTTTTCTGGAGCTTTTGTACTTCGCATATTAATTAGTCATGAAAATGAATATGGTAGAAGAATTTAAATGTAAATCGTATAAATATTACAGATTTCCTCTTGTTATGAATGTGTTTCAACAGTTGACCAATCAGAACGCTTCCCACTCTTTTGGGGAATTGACAATGTAGAGTTTATCAGTCCGTTTAGGCTGTTGGACAGGTCGCATGGAGTCGCTACCAAATATATATAAATATGGAGAAACAATAGAATCATACAGGTTTGAGAATTTTTAATTCTTAGGAATCTCGAGTGACTATTACTGTCTTGATTTCTGTGGCAGAAATCTGGAGTGACTGTCTACTTGGTACGAATTAAAAATGATCTAACCTGAATGACAATATTCTTTCTCCATATTTAAATATTCTCTTCATATTTTCACGCATCCTCCTGCGGGATCCATGGATAGCACTTTCCGCTCTCTTTGCTGTATATTTGTAACTTTATATATATGTATATATTCTTTTCCACCTTAAACTAGAACGGAAACATACGAATAGAAGAAAGAAATTACCATCTTCGACCAGCTGAGACTGACATCACATCGAGAAACTTGTTGGATGTTCCAGATCTTCGTGGCACACGATATGTTCTACATGACCAAGCAAATGTCCAAAGAGAAATTTCAGTTAAACATAAAGGTCTGTAGAGTTTATTATATTTGAAGCATAAAATGTGCATACTTTTTATGTACATTGCATTGCCAAAAAGGTAAAAGATTCCGATGAAACGTGACGAATACATATTACTAATGATTTCGGAAGGGGTGGGTGGGTGTCTGTTTGTTTCTTTCTTTTGCATTGTTTATCCGTTATAATTCCAAGTATGATTACTATAGTTCTCATTACGGTGTGAAGCCATTTTCCCCCTCATTGTTCAAACTACTTGCGAGATCAACAGACAGTAAGGAAACGTCAGTGTGATTAAACGTTTGTTCTCTCAGGAGGGAGCTTTGTTTAAACTCCTATACATTTTTTTTATATTTGAAGATAGAGCCCAATCACGAAATGCATGACTATAAAACTCAGCTTACCTCACTGTCTGTGTACATGATAAAGATTATCTCATCTTGCAGATGCAGCAAAAGTCAAGGAGGAAAACGTAGAACAAAAACTTAAAAATCTACTCCGACGTTTTTCACATGGACAAAACAACCAAAAGCATTTTCCTTTCTCAAACTTCACGTTATCACCCAGAAATGTAGCCGGTTTAGATAATAGAGGTGAGAACAGTTAGAGTGGAACAAACAAGCAGGATGGTATGATATTATCTCATACAAGGATGGAAAAGTAACCCCGGGTGATAATGGCAAATTCAATTGACAACTCAATTCAGTTCTGTTCTATTATTTTGTTTTAGCGTTCTTAAGCAGTATGTGCATAATGAAAATACACATTATTATGGAAGAATATAACATTTTAAAAGGAAACTAATTTGGACACAATCACAAAAAATTATTCTAGATTAGAAATACAACAAAGATACACATTTTTTTATCAATTATAATTATCAAAGGCTGGAACTATGGAAATAGACTGGTTATTATTATTATTATTATTATTATTTCAAATACCATCGACAGGTAAACTAAAGCAAGTCTACTATGTTGAGATCGCTTTGCTGATAGATGCAGGAGTAAGGGACTTGTAAGTGTTATCTTGGCATAAACACACACACACACACACACACACATATATATATATATATATATATATATATATATATATATATATATATATATATATATATATATATATATATATATATAAAGGATTGTTAATTACGTTCATGTATACAACGTTTCCTCTCTGAGAAAGTTCGAGTCTAATTTCCCTGGCCAAGTTTCTAATTACTATATATTCCTTTCTTACAACGTTTAATTGGTTGTAGCGTTTGTTTTGTGTCGTCCGTCAGAGTAAATTAGCGCATGTATATCGTTTTTATCACCGGATGCGCATGTCGACCCAGTGTTTGATTCTCATTGAAGTACACGGTCAAGGTCCTACAATATAAATCAAGGTATATAGAGTTTATTACAGAGAATTACAAATATACCCCAAACAGAGCGGAAAGTGATATCCTTGGTTTCTATAGGAGAATGCTTGCAAATTTCAATATAATTTTTAAATATGAATAAATAATAGTACCATACAAGTTAGAGAATTTGTACATAGATGAGAAATAATTACTGGGTCGACATGCAGGTGTCTGCTACGCATGAATGCCCATACCACCGACTTTGTAGCATCAGTTTTTGGGTACTGTGTGCCTGGTCGAGATGGTATAGAGGTTGGTGCTTACAGGTAAGGTGATGGGTGCCGTAGCCCGCGTAACCGGGTTCGAATCTCCGTAGAGTATAATGTTATCAAACATTCTCCTGTAGGATCCAGGGATAGCACTTTCCACTCTGCTTTCCACTCTGTTTGGTATATATTTGTAACTCTCTCTTTTTAGTTCTCTCTCTCTCTCTCTCTCTCTCTCTCTCTATATATATATATATATATATATATATATATATATATAAAAATATATATATATATATATATATAATATATATATATATATATATATATTTATATATATATATATATATCAATCTATCGACCTACATCTCTTCATCTATCCATCTATCTACCTTACTACGTCATTATTCAAGCCAAAGTTTAAGTTAGTTATCTATCTATATGCATATCTACATCATCATCTCTGTCTACATATATCTACCTTCCTGTATTTTTACCGCTACCTATAGTTATCTATCTATCCCTGGCAGTGCTGCAAAACAAGTTTAATGAAATGTTTATCCAGTGACGATAGAAGCTGAAAGCAAGACAATAGTGTCTTGATTATGCGCCATTAACGTTCTTGCAGAAATGTTGTCCCGAATATGAATTAGTTGAGCTCTCAGGTAGCTGTCCGATTTTTTAATTAATTCAGACATAGTCAAATTGTGAAAACCGGTAGCAATTTTAAAATTAAACACCATATTTCATGTAATACGCAAAAATTAATTTATCCAATGTATTGTGTGAACTGTAAAAAGCAATACGTTCGGGAAACCAAAATCAAGTTACGCGCTAAGGTGTAAGGGGCATTTTTCGGATTTACGACTGCTAAGACATAATTAAAACGCCTATCTAAACATTTTAATATAAACTAATATAAAGATCATTTGATTGGCATTGAGCACAACATCTGCTGGTCTAACGCGGATAGAAGGAAAAGAGGGCAATGCTGGATTAATTATTTAGGAGCTGACATTAATGTTAAAATTCCACCGACTGTCCAACCTCTATCTTAGTCTTGTGCATTTTTCTTTTTCTTATGTATTTATGTCTTTCTTATGTATATATATATATATATATATACGAATAAATAATATTATCATACAGGTTAGAGAATTATAATTTTAATTCGAACTCTACGGAAATTCAAACTCAGATCCGCGGGTTACGGCACTCATCGCCTTGCCTATAAGCATCAACCCATATAACATCTGGACCATGCATCTAAGTATATAGTACATCTGGATTCCTACGACAGAAATCAAGATGTATAGTAGTTATTACAGAGAATTACACATATTAACCAAACAGAAAGTGCTATCCCTTGATCCTACAGGAGAATGCTTGATAACATTAACATAATTTTTAAAAACGAATAAATAATATTATCACATAGGTTATATTGGTGTATATTTGTAATTCTCTATAATAACTTCTATATACCTTGATTTATGTAGTAGGAATCCAGATGGACTGTGAACTTAGATGAGAATTAATTAGTGGGTCGATATGCAGGTATGTCTGCTACGCACGAATGTCTATACCATCAACTTTGTAGCATCATTTTCTGGTGATGTGTGCATGGTCGAGATGGTATAGGGGTTAGTGCTAATAGGCAAGGCGATGGGTGTCGTAACCCGCTGATCCGGGTTCGAATCTCCGTAGAGTACGAATTAAAATTCTTTAGCCTCTATGATATTATTTATTTATATTTAAAAATTATGTTAATCATATCAAGCATCTTCCTGTAGGATCCAGAAATAGCACTTTCCGCTTTTGTTGGTGTGTATTTGTAATTTCTCTCTCTCTCTCTCTCTCTCTCTCTCTCTATATATATATATATATATATATATATATATATATATATATATATATATATATATACATATATATACATATATATATATATATATATATATATATAATCTCTACTTTCAGATTTTCAAATCTTATGGAAACAATAGAGACTGCATATGTGGAAAAAAAAATAAGAGAATTTTTCTCACACATTATTAACGGTGTAAGTAACAAATATTTAGCTATAAAATACATTACGTTCCTTTACTTTACATACTCCACGTTTTCTCAAGCAAAATAAAAAATTTGAAAAGGAACGATGGGTGATCCAGCAGGATCTACAAAATCTCTTTTTTGTTGCCTAAACTGGGAAGACTTTCGAGTTACTTGGACGAAACGCGCCTGATAGGCGTTCTTTTATTTTGTGTAGACTTAGTTACAATGAAACTTCCATCAGCAGGCGCCTCTGTAACCCGGCTTACTCTGTAAACAGATCATCATTTAACACTGGAAAAAGAAAGAATGAAAAACTTTTGTCCCAAAAAGGCAGATATAATACTAAGCAGACCTTCATGTACTGCAGACCTCTATGAAGCAGTCAAACTGATGATATTAGTAGTGTCCGGTTTAGATAAGTGTTATCGTTTTCTTAAAATTGAACACTCTCTTTGATGACAAAGGTCAATTAGTATATGTCTTTCTTCATCCGATCTGATTGAAACGATAGTAACATGTTATCTATATATCATTTTATGATTGTGTATCCTCGGAGAATTAAAAAGAACATAAAAGCACTATTTTTACGTGTTCATGCTACAATCGTAAATTTTCATCACGCTTAAAGAATTTTTTTTTTCTTTTGTCGTAGGTAAACCTGCTCTACAAAGGAATAGAAGATACTAGTATAGAAATCAGTGTCACACTTCGTGAATTTCACATTTTCCGGGTACGAAATTTTGTCAACTGGGGATTCCTATACGTCCTGGTGCTTCCGATAGTGCACATTCTGTTTGTGAACACATAGTTTAATGTAAATCCTCATTTTAAAACAACTGTAAAAATCGTATGTATGGCCTACGTCGGGACGGGGTTGATGATTGTAACGCCTTTGATATGCGAAGGATCTATACAATTCTAGTTTAGATATAATCAACCGTTCAGAAAATCCAGAAATTAGGTCTATCGGGTACAATAACATCTCTTTTTTTGCAAAGAAAAACGGTATGCTTTTTATGTACTACAAATACGTGTACACGGTTCATTATAACTGATAATTGTCAAATAATCGCCATCTGTTTCTGCGTCAGTGCCGGAATATCGATCAGAACATTTTCATATCATCAACGGAAATCAGTATTGTGTTGATTTTAAAATAATAAAGCCCAAGTGGCAAAGTTTGAACTTATTCTTTAATATCAATATATGATGTAGGTTTAACTTACTTTCGACCACATTTAATTAAACTAGCAAGTCAGTTTTAGATGAATGTCAACAAAGATTGATTTCAAGGGGGAGAGCATTGAATAAATATTTTGGAGAGGAAATGTAAATTGATATAATCCGGTAAAATATCAACGAAGGATCATCATATTTGCTAATCCATTTGCAATAATCAATATATATATATATATATATATATATATATATATATATATATATATATATATATATATATATATATATATATATATATATATATATATATATATATCCGTCTCCCTCAGCTCTCAAGCACTCAAGCATACCATTTCATCGAATAGAGTAAATACAACATGTTCGAATGTCTAAAATAATATGGGCTGGCGGTACCTTATGTAGATGCGATGCTCTTTCATCTTTTTCTCTCTTTTCTATAGAAAGATGCATAATTTATGAGTATTGTGCACGAATATTTAAAACATATTGAGTCTATACACTGGTGCAAATCTTTTATATCTCATATCAAGGTCTGTGCTGAACGATCTTTCTACCATTTGTCTATCAAATAATGTGGTGAATTTCATAAGGATGGATCAAATTTTAATGCGCTGCAATTGTAATCGACATTATTTTGGGGCTTAGGCCTAAGGATTTCAATTTAGTTTTATTCCACATGACTTTCTCATACGGCAAATCATGCAACAAATGTGCAGGAATGAGACAAATGTTTATTCTGCCTCAACCATTTAATAGTTTTAAAAATGTCTATACCAGTCTTCTTCTAGACTTCATAACAATTTAATGGAAAATGTTTATTTTGTCAGGTTTCTCTGATTAGTTTCTCTAATACCTCGTTACGAATGCCAGTGTCTTGGCGGTAAATGTGAATTAAATATCAATATATGATGTAGGTTTAACTGAATAAATCTAAGGTCTTCTGCCCACATTGCAGCAATTATAAAGAAATTCAAACAAGAGGCGGGGAAACAATGCCGAGTTTATTGGAAAATACTACTAGAAAATGAATATTTCCCACAACGACAAAGCTCCGATTTCTGATGACACTAATTATGCAACATTTTTAAGATCAAATTGGCTTCATCTCAAGTAGATTTACAGTTGAAAACCTCAGGTTTATTCATTTAATGTCTTATGCAGACAAATATAACATACCAAGTTTTTCTTCTCTTGTTAATTTTGAAAAGCATTCCATTCAGTAAACTGCGCATTTATTTCAAATGTTATGAACATTTTCAATTATTGGTAGTTCAATTAAAAGATAGGCTAGTGTATTCTATAATGATTTAATGATATCAAAAAAACTTGTGCTATAATGAATGGATACATATCTCCATGGCTTAATATTCATTCTGGGTGTAGACAAGGGGATCCGCTGTTCCCTCATATCTTTCTACTGTGTGCTGAGATATTAGCAATAATGATCAAACATAAAAGTATTATTAGGGGTATAGAAATAATTGACAGACCTTTCTATTTCATAATATGATATTGACATCCTAATATTTCAAAACCAATCGGACAAATCTTTAAGCAGAACATTGCATGTATAAACGTTGTATGCTCAAATCTCCAGTGTCTTTACGTTAATCTTGATAATACAAATGTTGTTTAGTTTGGGAGGATAAAGCACAGTTGGCAAAAATTTTGTAGAGATTCTAACATCATCTGGGAACAAAGACCATTGACAGTTTTGAGTATACATTTTTGTTCATATCTAAATCAAACATCGAGCATGAATTCCAAAAATATATTACACAAACAATGAAAACGGTTAAGTCAATAATAAAATTAAATTCTTATCAATTATGGGAGAATATTAGCGCTAAAAACCTTACAATTAAAGTGTGAAATTATATACCTTCGATCCCAGTGCATACTATGTATATACTAAAACTTGCATGAGACACACATCGTACGTTTACAATTCTGATTGAGTAATGGCGAATGTCTTTAAATATTCCAGTCTCTTTTCCCTTTCAAAAATGGTTTCCCTCACTGCCAAACAATTACTGCAGAGACTAATGTCTGATGTTTCCAGTATAAATATTACATAAGACATTACTAACTAGTACTTACTTTACTAAAAAGATTGGTATATTGAATGACCATAAATGCACTTTTCGCAAAAACAATCCGGAAATACTCATATGTAATTCTATAAAGAAGTGTGGAACAAGACACCATGTTTGGAATCCTTTAAAAGATATCTTAAAATATCATATGGGATTATAAAAGTTTTTATATATTTGTTTGTATACATGTATATTGCCTGAAATGATTAGATGAATGCATGCATTTTATGCATATGTAATAGATGTTTATTATAAAATTATAATGTATATACTGAACAATTCCTTTCTGAATAGTTATTGGTGTGTAAACGTAAAGAAGATAAACTTTGTCGTTCAACAGTATCTCTCTTTCTCCTTCCTTACCTCTCTATTTCTCCCTATATCTCTCTCTCCTTACATTATATGTTTCTACTGTATTTACATTTGCACTAATCATTCTTTTTACGACCACCTTTTATAAGGTAGTCTGTATGATGCTCCCAGACGTACAACTACAAATGTAGCGAAAATATAAATTGGGAAATGAAACAACATGCCACTTGTTTCCCATTCACCCGTGTCGCTATTCTCGTATTCATTTTAACACTAAATTAGGACCTGAATCAAAATAATTACTACACTGTTTGTCAATTGTTTCCATTCTTACTTATGGAGAAAACTAACGTTACACAATTACTAGATCCTTTATCATTTATTCTATATTTTGTTTAAAGACGAGTCATGACTTCCCACACAAGAAGTCTATGGTGCAGACAGTTGACGGAAAGGATTATATCGATGCTGGCGATTATCTTCGTGATCTTGCACCTTGGGTTTATAGATTCAGCTCAAACAGCGACCACGTAATGCTCTTTACGAGGTAAGTGTATGTAAAGCAGGTATAACCATACGCGTCGAGGGTACAATGACTACGAATAGAATACGCCCAATTTACGCAAAAAATATGGGTCAAAAACGTGGCTAAATGATCAGCAAATAAAAACGTTCACTATTTTTTAATCAAAGCTTAATATTTTGTATAAATTTTGTAGCCCACTGCATACTACAGTTACTTGAGTCTGTTAAAGTGTAGTTACTTACAATAAATGCGTTGTGGTGCTTGCAAATACATATATACAATGTACATATAGTATGCAAGTATTTCACTCAGATTTCGTAGTACATGTAAATTGTTCCCTACAAAGATTTACGCAAAAAAAACTGTTTTAAACTTCGTTAAGGTATCACATTCCTGTAGAGAATATGTTCAATAATTTTGGGGAACTTACTTTTAATGAACGATATTGTACAATTTTCTGAACTACAATGGGGAATACCTTCATTGGTTACGTCAAAACAAAAAACCTGTCAGAAACCGATATGTAGGTTTAATAGTATTTCAGAGGCTTTTTAATTTTCTCAGTCATTACATAAACTTCATAAAATATACTTTCATCGATAAAGAGTATAGTTTAGTGCATTATTTCATTTATATGCCGACACCAATTACTATCATAAAGTAAATGCTTAAATAAACACAAAGCAGGCGATTAGAGAATCTGTATTGTACTTGATGAGTATGGGTGGTATCATACAAATTCTGCGCACCGCCCTTTGCACGGAAATAACTTTTAACACACATTTTAATGCAGTTAGCATATGTTTCTACATGTTGACTGAAACGATTAGATTTGAATTCAATCTATTCCTAGTCTTCCGATATTACTCGTAATTTAAAAACCCAAAACCAAACGATGATATCAGTAATATGATATCGCTGCCCATGCCAACCCTGGACACCTGAAACGTTGTATCCTTGGGAAAGACACTTAACTCCTATTTCCTCGGTATCACTGTTCAGACCAACCCAGGATGGCTTATTCATTGTGTCCTTATTAAGGAAACTTAACTTCCATTCCCTGGGCATCATATACTCAAAATAAAGTATTGAAAGTGCGGTTTCAAAACCAACGATTGAACAAACAAATTGCTGCTTTGTATTTCCAATTATTCCTTACATTTTCTATTCTACATTTCTTTAGCAATAGCACTATTCAAGCTTTATGAAGTAGTAGTAGTATCTACAAGTATTTTATTTATAGTTCTCTTGACGGCTCAGATGTTGGATTGATTTTGGTAGTCTTTGAGGTGGAGGAAATCGGGAATGAATCATCATCTGATGCATGCGCACGCATGCTTTGAATCCTGAGATAACTACGCCTACTTATTAAAATAACATCTTGTATAAAACCGAAGTTTTACTTTCGAAATTTGTTTCTGCATTATTAGAGATATATTGTTGATAGTGCAAATTGCATGGAAAATGATGGAGTTACTAAACATTGAGTTTATATCTATCATGTGGTGCAAACTGCCCAGGTATCTAACAATTTGACATAATCTACTACTCTTAGTCAAGCAAGCATGACTAGCCGCCAATGTGAATTTCGAATAAACGGCAATTGACTAACAGCTTGTGGGAGACATAAAGTTTGGGTATTTCTCAAATGAACTCAAGAGCACAGAGATGAAGTGCAAGCGCATTATCACTCCGCTATACAGGCCTTAGTATTATTAGAGTTGTTATTATTATTAATATTATTATTGTTATTCTTATTATTAATATTATTATTGCTATTCTTATTATTATTAGTAGTATTAGTAGTAGTTGTTGTAGTAGTAGTGCCTTTCTGAAAATATTTTAATGCAAGAAATGTTCATACGCTCTCCTTTCTTTTAGTGTTGCTTCATTATTATCATCAAACATATGAATGTCCCTCCGTGCTTTGCAAACATACTATTCAAATTTATTCTTTGGCGACAAATCCAAACTGGTCTCAATATACCAGGTTCCACATTTGTTCCAATATTTATATATTCCATCAAACATGAAGTTAATACTTAGAGCGGGAAAGTTAATTTTCGCCCACAGTAGATTAAAATAATCTTTTTCTCTTTTCCCAATTACTATCTAGTACTTTTTTGAGATTCATTCATAACAAGCATGAATTCTGCATGAAGTAATGTTTTCCTTGTTTTCCTGAGTTATTTTGCTTCATAATTGCACGATATACTGCGATGTTTTTCATGCAGAAGAAGCGGTAAATGGCTAGAAAGAGATACAAAGAAATGTTATGTTATGAAGATATGTCTTCCCACTCCAGCCCCTCTCATGACAGCCCATCTCGATGAAATACCTCCAAAACTGGTCCAAGAAGATCGTTCTCTTGTGATAATTTAAAGTGGTCATTGTCTCCACTGTATCGGTGTCATTAGCTCCTAAAGTTCTTGCTGTACTTGTTGTTTTAGTTAACGCAAAATAGCTTTCAGTTTTCTTTCATTTGTGTCACTTTGGCATTCCTTTTGTCGGAGTTGTTGTTCGGTTTCTCTGCCTTTCTTATAAGCTCTGGATTTCAGTAATTGTAAACCACACAACGTATTTATCGGTAGTAAGGGATATTTGGGAATAGGAGTGACTGTATTCTTCCGTGGGCTACACTCTTTCTCAAAATATAAGGCTTAAAGGAGAAAATAGGCAAAACGTACAGATATTTAACCATGTATTTGAAATGTATTTTCGGCGTAATTTGATCGTATTCCGCGTGTAGTCATTGTGTAGTTATTGCACCCGCAACGTTAATGTCATCGCCAGAGATGGACCCGCAACATTAATGTCATTCCCAGAGAACTCGCCCATCACTTTTGTATGCCGTTGGATGGCGTAAGTGTACTTTGGGACTGATTATACACTGACTGTCTGTATGTGAAAGCTTCAATCATAAGCGACATTTATTAAACATGGAACCAAAATATCGCTAATCCACATGACTCAATAAACAGTTATTTTCCATATATATATATATATATATATATATATATATATATATATATATATATATATATATATATATATAATCTCTACATTTGCTTTTTCTGTGCTGAACATTTCTTTGTGACAATGCCCCCCCCCCCCCAAAGAACATAGGTTATTCAAAAGTATTTTCCTATACAATATTTCAGTTTAGTTCTTGTTCTTGTTATAGGTTACCGGGCATTTGATGGAATACAGGCACTGTAAACAAAGCAACGTGACATGTGTCACATATTTTACTTCTGGGACGGCATCAATGCCTGATTATTTCAAATTGCACTGTAGCCATAATACATATATTCAATCACACCATAATCCATGTAGTCTCAAGAATAAACAATTTCCTTAATATCATTACCAATAATGCCAATGTCCAAGCAAACAAGTGAGGAAAACTGCGCTTAAAATAGATAGGGGTTGCATTTGTGAGTATTGATCCGGAAGTAATAATTGTGATATGAGTCCACACACGGCCGTAATATATATATATATATATATATATATATATATATATATATATATAGAGAGAGAGAGAGAGAGAGAGAGAGAGAGAGAGAGAGAGAGAGAGAGAGAGAGAGATTTCCAAATTCATCAGATCTTAATATAATCGTGTGCCAATGCACGGTGCAACAAGTCAGTACAACTGGAAAAGTGCTTTTGAGATTCCTGGATACCATTTTTGAGGTGGGCGTCACAAGAGAGCAACAATTACAAGCACATAGACGTCAAGGAAATATGTATTTTGCTTATCGTCTTATTACGGAGAAACCACACCAAATTGGAAACAAAGTAATGATTACAAACACAAAAACGTAAATAACATTTGTATTTAATTTCCGTTTTCTTACGGTTAAACGAAATCAAATTGGTTTTATCGTAACAAAATAGCATCTAAGTACTAATTTCGTTACGGTCTGGGTGTTTGTAATTGTTCTTAGTTTTTCTTGTGTCGTTGACCTCGAACAGGGATCAGGAGATCTCGAAAGTGTTTGGCCAGTCTCCATGGCTCTCTGCACATTTTTGATATATATACATTTGTTTATTTATTTATTTATGTGTGTATGTGTGTGTTTTCTTTAAAAGAGGTATTTGAACCAAAATTTCCAACTGAGATTTCGTAGAGCTATTTTTGAAGTGAATGTTATTAAACTACGCAACAGTGTGCAGAGAATTTTGTTTATTACTTTCCACCACATTTAATTAAACTAGCAAGTCAGTTTTAGACGAATGTCAACAAAGATAGATTTCAAGGTAGAGAGCATTGAATAAATATTTTGGAGAGGAAATGTAAATTGATATAATCCGGTAAAATATCAACGAAGGATCATCATATTTGCTAATTCATCTGTAATAATATATATATATATATATATATATATATATATATATATATATATATGTCTCCCTCAGCTCTCAAGCACTCAAGCATACCATTTCATCGAGTAGAGTAAATACAACATGTTCGAATGTTTAAAATAATATGAATATGGGCTGGCGGTACCTTATGTAGATGCGATGCTCTTTTATCTTTTTCTCTCTTTCTATAGAAAGATGCATAATTTATATATCTCATCTCAAGGCCTGTGATGAACGATCTTTCTACCATTTGTCTATCAAATAATGTGGTGTGGTGAATTTCATAAGGATGGATCAAATTTGAATGCGCTGTAATTGTAATCGACATTATTTTGGGGCATGTCAATTTAGTTTTATTCCACATGACTTACTCATACGGCAAACATGCAACAAATGCAGGAATGAGACAAATGTTTATTCTGCCTCAACCATTTAATAGTTTTTAAAATGTCTATACCAGTTTTCTTCTAGACTTCATAACAATTTCTTCCTTTTTTAATGGTAAATGTTTATTTTGTCAGATTTCTCTGATAAGTTTCTCTAAAACCTCGTTACGAATGCCAGTGTCTTGGCTGTAAATGTGATTTAAATAGTATTGCCGGTCTGTACACAGAACGACTATTTTTATTTACAGATATCACATGTATGCTAATTACACTGGAGACAGCAATGTTAACGGTAAGTGCTCTCTCTCTCTCTCTCTGAAATCCAAATAATGTGCCATTATAAATTTGTCATACGAATTTTAATATGTATAATACATGCCAGAGACAGTTGTCTTATTCTTAAGTCATTATCCATTAAATGGGACACAAAAGTCGCTACCAACTTATTTGGTCGTAAATCTTTTCAGACGGTATAACACGTAAAATCATTATGGATGTTCAAAGTCGAAAGTGTTATTTTCCTATCACGCAAGGAATCTCCTAATGGTTATCCTCGATTATATTTTTGAAGTATATGCTATTTTACAGCTACAACTGTCCTCGTTGACATACCATTTAGAAATCATAATTGTCATTATTTCTGAGGTTTTATATCTCAGACTTCTTCCACAAAGATATAGAGTAATACCTTAAGAGACCAACTGTTAAATTCATAAAGAAATTTGATTCTGTATTTGATAACTAATATCTTCAACATAAACCTACACTAAAGGACCACCTGACTTAAGAGACCATATTTTAGGGTTTATAATGGTAGTTCGGCTCTTTAAACTTTTGGTCCTTTTAATGGGATGGTTCTATGACAGGCGTGATCGTTGGGGTTTTAATTAAGATATAGTATGATTCATTTGATTGATTACTTTTGATTGAAATACCACACGTCACGTGATATACTGTATTGACACATATCGTATGACCATAACGTTATTGGCAAGTTTATGACACTAAATAACGACATATTCATGGTCTGATGCAGCTAAAATGGGTTTTCCTTTGCCACAACAAATTAAACTATAACATTTACAACTAACCACTCAGAGAATCATCTGCAAGTGGTCTTTAGAAGTAGGTCGGCTATATACAGGTAAAATGCATTGGATTATTATGAACGTATCCACTGGAACTAGGTTTTTATTTACATGAGGTCCACATATGCAGGTGGTCGCTAGGGCAGGTTTGACGACAGATATATAGACAGGGACAAACCATTTTTGAGGTGGCCATTGCCTAGATGTCAATTAGTATTCAAACAACCTTATTGGGAACAAAATGTAAACCCAGCCTGCAGAGGAGGTCAGGTTTCAAAGGGCCGGTTTAGAGAGGTTTCTATGTATGTATGTATGTATGTATGTATGTATGTATATATGTATGCGTGTATGTATATATATATTCATGCTGTTGGAATAAGTTTTGGACAACATCAAAATGGGTGCACGATGTAAAATCTGAATGTTTCACCTAAAGCTTTGGTAAAGTAGCCCTTACATAATATATATTTCCAACGTCCGACAGATCTCCTTTTGTTACATATCACAAAGCTAAGCTCAGTTCTCTTGACACAGAGATGGAATTTCTGGTTGGTTTCTATTTACTTCTAAACAATCACGTATGTTTCAATGTTTTTGACAAAATTTGTATCAACGTGTTCGATGGGAGAGTAGAGAAGCTTTGAAGTTTTAGCTGTTATGAACTTAAGAATTTTTCGAAAACGTCAAGCTTTTGAGATTCATCTATTAAATTTTGCAGTCTCTTCAACCACATACATATTTTACATTCCTTTTAGCAGTTTATAGTTTTTGTGTTTTTGATACTCACTTTATAAGTACAATACTATTTGTTTAACATGTCAGGTGAATTTCTTCCTTTATGACTCTTTCCCTTTATCTTTGTCTCTCCTTTCTTTTTAATATTGTCCTTACAACATCTTAATTGTGCGGAATTATATCGATATTGTTCTGCATTACATGCATATCTTTATCACATTAGAGGTAGGACTTAATCTAATTTATAAGAGCTTGTCACCGACCCATTTGTTAATATTTTGGAACATAAATTATGTTTAAAGGACAACAAACTGTTTGTGACGAACTAATTTAATTAAATGTAAACTGTGTAGAAAATGTGGTATTTACCAAAGTTGTGATTTGTAGCACTTTTGCATGGGATAATTTCTCATTTCTTTTCTGCAATTGACGACTTTCACGATGCACAGAATCTCCAAATATCCATAAACTCTTCATCTGCGAAAATAGTTTCGTCCATTACGGTCATGCTGGAGCTAGGAGTTGGCGATTAGGTATTTAATCCCACCTGTGAGATGTAAAATAACATTCGTTTCATCCATATGAATAAAATAATTATGCCCTTTGATCATAGCTAAAACATGTCTTTAATCGTACAGTGTGTCCTGCTGGTCAACAGACCATTTGCCTTTGAAGGGTATTTTTACTGCGATAGTCTTTGGTAATTGCAACTACATTTAGATACAGGGAAAATAGTTATAAAGAACCAAGTTGAAGACACCAATATTGAGTAATTACATGTTTTAGATAGTTCAAACGTTTGAATTTATGTTGCCAAAAGCAAATGCTTATAGGTATAAAGACTAAAAATTCTGATTCCCAAACATGGATATGTGTTCTAAAAGAGATGAGGTAGTCCATAGAGTTCGTGAGTGTGCAAATATAAAACAGAGAAGGTATTCACATGTTTGCATACAAATCAATTGATAATGAGGCGCGTCACAGGCGTAACGATCGCATTTGTTGTGGTATACCAGGGGTAGTCTACCAGGACTGCAAGGCTTTGATATCATAATATTTGCTTAACAAGCTCTAGCTAGACCTTGACGCTATTTATATTCATCGTGCATACCGAGTTGGTAGGCGTACCATTTGTAATCGATTAAGTTCCAGCTGGTCAGTTTAAAAAAGCACAGACTTTTAATCGCTCCCTTTCGAATGTGGACCTCATACTTTCCAATAAGTTTAAGCTCAAAGGTGTAACGTTTCGTTTTAATTAAAACTACCCGTAGGACAGCAAAAGCACAAATAAAATACTAGAATCATATCCACTAGAAGTCCAAAATCGCCATCATATTCCCGACAAAACTGATGATTAATGGACGTGTGTACAAAAATATGATCCCAGTGTGGCGTAAAATCATAAAATACAGCAGGCTTTGTACAGATTTATCAGATCGTGATCGACCAGTGACCGCATATCAAGACAATAAAGATATTTGTACCATCGCCAAGCCAGTTCGACCAGCGACCACATATCAAAACAAGCAAGACAATTTGTACCACAGCCAAGCCAGTTCACTCTGGAGATCAGTCATTGAGTCCGTTCAATCTGACTAGACAGTGTTAATGATACCAATCAGGACACCGCCCCAGAGCCAAGCCCTATACATCATCGAATAGATGTTAGCGTTGTATCCCAACCTGATGCAATTTTAGATCTTCATCGGTTTGCATGCCTTTCACATGGGTTAACCGATGACGCCTGTGTCGCAACCGAAAGTGCGCCTACTTTGAGTAAATCCGATGCGACAACTACTGAGACCACCCCAGAAAAGGAGATTCATGGGTGACAATCACAATTTCCCAGCTCGCGAACGGTGTCACATCAAGAATAAATACCGAGCTCACAGATAATCCCCCTGACCGAATCACTATGAACACAAGCACATATAAACTCGCGGAATGTCCCATCATGCGCGGTAATTCATCTGTAACGGTCAAGAACACGAACATTAAATATAAAACAACATCGGACGTTGCATGTGAAGTTATCCAAAAGGAAATTGTGGATTTGAACGCAAATGGCTATTTTAGTGACTTCTGTGACCTTTTACAAAGTTTTGTTATTTTCTGTGTGAATGAAAAAAATAATAGATAATCACCATATAGTAAATATACCAAATTTTGCCATTTGAGGAAATCATAGACCTTTTTTATAGGCATAGTATAGATCTGACTCTTCCTCAAAGTTATCGTCCAATTACGATTTTAATCTGCCTCGGAAAATTATCAAATGCTATTTGAAATCTAAGAATCAATAATTTTCTTCTTAAATAAATAAATTTCACTATATGTCTTAACAGAATTTCTGAAATTCAGACAGCGAAAACATTTATGTTCATTTATCGAATTTAGGAAAGCTCATAATTCTGTTTGGCGGGTGGGTCTATGGGACACATTACTCCGAAATGATAGTAGCGACAAGATTATTGAATTGTTTATAACTTGTATCTAAATATAAAGTCCTTAATGATATTTGCAGATAAACAGTCTGGTGTTTTTTGTTGTTTTTTTTTTGTTTGTTTGTTTGTTGTGTTTTGTTTTTGGAGGGGGGGGGAGGAAGGGCAATGTGAATATCTCTCATCACTATTATTCTCGTTTTTCTAATCGATCTTGAATCTTTCTTGCAACACAATCAATATGCTGAGTGAATATTGATTTAGTAAGTTTGAAAGCTTCAGCATATCTCAATATATTGATTTTATTTTATGCAGACAACACTGTAATATTTGGGATTTATGCAGATTTGTTAAAAGACAATCTTAACGCTTTTTACAAGTAAGTTAAAGTATGGAAACTTAATAGTATCTTTACAAAAGAATAAGATCATTATATTTGGTAAAAGTAAAATCGATCAGCTTAAATGTAAACTTGGAGGAAATACTATTTTTGCATGTGCTTATTCATGTCCCTTGGTGTCTTTTTTTTCTCCAAAAACCGTTGATTTTTAAAGTCAGCAAACTTAACTTTGAACAAGTGAAGGAAGCAACGCATCTTACATTTTAAAAATACGTAACACTTGTACATCCCCATCGAACTGCAATTACTGCTTTTGATCATACAATTTTACATATTTTGCTTTATTGTTGTGAAGTTTGTGAACCCGAATTTCGAAATTTACTTATTATCTCTACGTCTAAATGCATATTTACCTGTTCTCATATTTAGAGCGGATATTCAGAGATTCCCTGTAGAGAAAGGGCGTTGGGAAAATATACCACATCACGATAGAAATTAATATCTTTGTGAGAAAAACAACATTGGTGATGAATACCGCTCTTTGTAAGGCTCTCCATTCTTTTCAATTAAAAGATCTTGATTTTTGAAACCCTAGTTTTATATTGGACCAAATGTGGGGAAATTTAAACAATTGTTTTAAACGGGAAATGTTTCTACATTGATGAAGCTAAAAATATTCTTGCAAATAATAATTAAAAAATTTGGATAAATGTTATTGCGGTAATAGTTATAACACATGAGTTGAGAAACACCGTTTTTCGATACATGTCATTTGTTTGAATTGATCTTGTTTTCAATCAGTTAAATATAGTTTCAAGGATACGCAACCATTTTTCAAATATGTTTGACTGTTTACGTGTGTAAGCATCCTCGTTCAGAGTTGTGGTGGGTGTTGCTCGTTGGAAACTTGCTGTAAAATTCACATTTAAATGTAGTTTTACCTCATTGAAGAAACAACATTATATTATGTTAAAGATTATATAATATCTAAATATTCTTCAGAATAAATTTGCTACCTATCTGTCATAGCAATGTATGCTCAGATTATTAGACTGAAAAAACTAATAAATTCAAAATATCAATATGAATGACGAATGATACGCTTCTCTTAATTATTGTTTCCAAATACAGACACGTACACATACAGCCTACCTTCGATATAAAGTCAACGTTCCTTCAACGACAAATATGGTCTTATAATGAGGATGGCGGTATAATGGGTTCTGATCTCACGAGATATTAGGAGCAAGAAAAGATAAATAGAGTGATAGAGATTTAAATACTAAATGTAAAGATGAATGAATAAACAAAAAAAAAGATTTAATAAACTATAAATCAAATAAATTAATTCCTAATAATTGAACAAATGCAAAACTTACATCCACTATCGTTCGATAGATTTTTATGAGATCATGAGATATTTCAATATTTTGGTCCGTACAACAAAAAATCTCATAATTGTTTTGTGATTTTTAAAATTTCGTGTTAAGCGAAATATTTTTCTTAGTATGATGTCGAAGTCTAAATCACCAGAGAAAGCCGAGAATCATTTATCGTCTTGAATTTTGATGAGCAAACATTTCTTCGAAATGAGTCCTGTTATCAAGGAATCTCACATTTTGCTGGAATTTAGGTGATTTCACGATTTCCACATATCAAATCTCTTTTCACACCCGTTGTGTGATTACACAGAATGAACTTACTGGTTTAAAGACAAATGGATTATATCAATGCCCGCCGAAATTAACTGGCCTTATAATGAGCGCAGTTCTGGTAGAAAATATCCTTTTGTCCAAAATTTAGGAAGGTCAATTGCAGAAAACGAGGGTAACGTTATCACACAGGTACTATAAAGTCAGAAAATTATTTCTGAACGATTAATTGGCAATGCATATATATATATATATATATATATATATATATATATATATATATATATATATATATATATATATATATATATAGATATATATATGAAATTAAAGTAAATCAAATGAACCCCTATGTTCCAAAAACAGAGAGGAAAGCGCTTATTACTGGATTACACATTGTAGTTATGGATACATTATTATATGAAATACATTTATATAGAAACACAAAAAAATAATTAAAAAGGGTTAGAAAGTTATAACACGGCTCATGCAGGAATCGAAACTGCGTTGCGTGTAATGGCACCCGTGGACTATGTCTCGTTCGTCATAGCCATATTCAACTCAGCCATGCTCCCATTTCCAAAATGGAAGGAAAAAGGTAGAAAGAAAGCATTTGAGGATCAAGGGAACCAAATATCCTGGCACGATTATCATTATTATTATTATGATTATTACGTCTTCAGACCAGCTTCTCTTGCAATATAAATACATTTATCTTTGTTTCTCGTTGTGAAAATTATGTGAGAAATGTAGGTCAGGCCCAGCAGTATAGCGCTATAGCGCCGATAGCTTGCATCCAAATTGATTGGACTTTTTGTTATAAAAAAGATCCCTTTCAAGACATTTCTACCATTTGTTATTTTGTTTGTGGGACTTTTTTATTTTTTTGGCGTTTTTGTCTTGAGTTTCGATTTCTTCATTATTGTTAATAGTTGTTGTGTTCTATTCACGAAACGTAGCGAAACTTTGTTGTTTTTATCTCCTCCCTGTTTTCCAAATTTGGTGCCTATATATATATATATATATATATATATATATATATATATATATATATATATATATATATATATATATTTTTATATATATATATATATATGTATATATATATATATATCATTTGTGTTTTGTATATAGAGGTAAATTTTTTATTAAAATAGCATGTATATACCTTGCATTTCTAAATAGAATTTCAGTGGACTTGTCCCACGGCTGCGCGTTAATGTTTTTGTGCCCTTCTTGGTCATTACACAATGTATTTTTGATCATATGGCTTCCAATTAGCACATCAGAAGCTATACATTGTAATTAATTTTAACTGGTTGGCGTACCTGGATTGCAGCATTCTGATTTCAAATAGATACAAATATGTAATAAATTACCACTTAAACAAGCAGTTCGATTTTGTTTAGTTTCTAAAACTTCAGCAGAAAATGACGCAGTCGAAAATATTTTAAAACAATTTGACACAACCCTATAAATGTACATAAGAGATCATGCACATGTGTCTTCACGCCGTAGTGTGCATCTATTCAAGCCATAGTGGTCACGGATGTTACGGGTGAGTAAACTCAACTTTACAACCACGTCTTTAGGAGGTTAATTCAAACCAAAATATTGATCTTTTGGATTTTGTCAACTTTTTTATTCAAGCTTTGAAAACTAAAAAGAGAAGAAAATTGCTTGTTCTTCTAGCAGTTGATTAACTATTTGTACCTATTTGTAATTACAACTATGTAATCGAGGTACTCCTATCATTTACAATAATTTACAATGTATAGTTTCTGCTGTGCTCATCTGACGTCATATGACCAAAATACATGGTGTAATCACCAAGAAGGGCACATAAATCTTAAGGGCTATCGGTAATGCACAATTCAGAACAGGTGGGTGGGAGATGGTGCAACGTTTATGACAAAAATGGCTATACATTTTGGTAACAGTGATGTCCTATTTCCTTCAATAGAGTACCCTGTAACACTTAGCAATGGGTTTCTGAAAACATATCTAAAAATAACAAAATTTCATATCTTTTGTCGACAGACTTTGAAGCAATGAACATCAATGTGGAGTGTGTACATAATGAAACAAAAATGTCACTGATACTGATCAATAATCCATTGAGTGGCAAGGAAAAATGGATTTTGTTTTAAACTTTGACAAATTAAACACCAGCTTTTCCTGCATACAGTGTTTGCAAATAAAAGGCATTTTAGTCAGTCCTGAAAACCTGGAAAGTAAATCCTAAGAAAAGGTATGGAGGTCTGTGCGGGCCATACATAACATTGTATGAGAAACACAATGATACAATACTACATGTATGTTGGTAATAATAATAATGAGAATAATGTCCGTGACAAACATTATGATGATCCCCAAGGTGAACAGTCTGGAATATTGTTATTATCTCATTTCATATGTCTTTCAGTACATGCTATATGTCTAGCTATCTATATTTCTATGTGCCTACATGGCTGTATTCAATTTAAATTTGTAGCTGAACTATGGCAAGTACACCATAAAATGCTCGCCATTCCCCACTTATGACTTTTTAATATGCAAGGTTACAGGACTGCCACCATTGTCTACTATCTACCGGGTTCCCTCACAAAAAGTAAAGTGAGTTGAGATGTCAATGCCATGCTCTTTCAGACATGCTAGGTTTACCATTCTGTAGCTATCCATAATGTCTACAGACCGTTTTAGTTTAACCGTAGCACTTTTATCATCTTAATGAAACACATGTAGCTTCCTATTAGGCTGAACTGAAATGCAGTACACAATAATGTTGGCAACTGTTTTTCGACGGATATCCCTTCCATCTTTATCAGCTGATATGGTGGACACATAATCTTGACTCGATAATACTGTTCCACATTCTTGTATCTTCAAACACACAATTCCATTATAGTTTGTCTATATTTACAATTATGTCGACCACCAATTGCATTAAATCACCTGTATTCATTCTTCGTTCTATAGCACCCCATGTATTTTCAAATGACTACACTGTATCACGATACAAACTGATTGATCTGAAGTCTTCAAATCTCACACAAAAAACAAAACCAATCAATGTTTAACACAAATGCATGAAATGTCACACAAAAAAGCATCACCATTTTGTATATATGTAAATAAAAAATAAGTCTTAACTCTGTCCCTACACATGATCTAATTGACAAATCGTAGATTCCACTGTAGAAGAACACGAAGTCATATACATGTATACATGTAAAACTCACCGGCTCTGACCACGTTACGCTACACCTCGTTTAGAATTCGCGACTAGTGACAATTGTAACATACAACAGATCTGATTGAACAACCTTCTTATAAAATATTAACTTTTCATGTATAGTACCGAATCAATTTTTTGTCTTCATATGATTAACAATGTTCTTCTCTTTAACCACAAACTCACTACTAAGTGTTACAGGGTACTCTATTAACCAGACTACTCTTATGTCAGACACGCCTAACACCCCAGGCATTCTTGTGTAAGACATCAACACACCCTGACTTGATAGTATGCAGCAAAAGGGAATGTCGAATAAAACAACATTTAATTGACAACATGTGGTAGGTAGATGGTGCTTGGGCATTTATCAATTACGATCGCGGTTTTCAGTCCAGATCGCTCTGAGCACTCCCTAGTTAGGGCACTGAGCTGTTACGCAAACAACGTTGCATAAGTTTTACAACTGATATTCAGCGGTATATTGATAAGTAGTTAATCGCTCTTTATGTAGTGACAATTTTAATTTAAAAAATCGATTAAAGATAATTGGAATGACTATAGAGGATCCTTGTGATGAGCGCTTGATAATTAACGCAAATATGTACCCTTTACCAAAGTCATAAGAGACCCATATGCCAACCACTTCAATTTTTCCCCGACGCACAGGCATATTCGTACCAAGTGACATTTCGCCATTAAGGTACTGATATAGCTCACCGCTCTGTTCTTAGAATCTGTTTGGTACACGTTTGCTGTAAATGCCATTTATTTGCAAAAGTATTTAAGCTCTCAGTATATCGATGTGAAACAATATTTTATGATTTGGGAACCCTAAAATTTAATAATTTGTATAAGTTGGGTCCTAAATGCCATTTATTTACAAAAGTACTTAAGTTCTCAGTACAGCGCTCTGAAACAATATTTTATGACTTGGGAACCCTAAAATTTAATTCTTGTTATAAGTTGGGTCCTTAGCGTAAAATTTTGCGCGATTACTCAATCATTGTTGTGTTTTTTATATTTTTTAACCCAAGGTAATTATTCTTGGATGACATTTTTATCTTCTGTTTTTTATTTCATGCTTTCAAATTTTGAAATGTTTAACTGCTTTCATCAACTTTTCTGCGATAGAAATGTTTCATTAATGATTTTATCCGTATCAGTAACGTCAGCTAGAAAAAGCTATAAATAAACGCACAAATTAATCAGTGAAATAAGTGATGAATTAAACAAGTACATTATTTATGTTTAGTACACCCCTGTATATCAAACTTTTAAATGACCGGAAAACTTAAATAAAATAAACTATGTCACCTATCAGAAAGTTAAGTTTACTCACAATAATTGTGTGATATTGTTAGAATAAAGTTACTTTCATCATGACTGAATTTTAGTATGTTTCAACATGTTCAATCTAAATGCTACCGTTTACTTGATAACTAAGTGTTTATTACAACGAAAGTAAAAAGAAGAGTAAAAAAAGAACTACATATGATGCAAATACTTGTGACAAAAGCATCTATGTGATCATTTTTATATTTTTTTTTATCGAAATCCCGTACTAAGTTAGTAATCATAACGATCATGATTTACATATCACATATAGCATAAACATATTTCTTGTCCAGATTACCAGTATAAAAAAATTTGTAATCAAAACCGATATCTCCCAATATTTTACTAACCATTTTTTTTATTTTAAATGCATTTTATCCAGTTATGAAGTTAAAGAAGAAAATTACTCTTACTTTATATATATATATATATATATATATATATATATATATATATATATATATATATATATACAGTGCGAATTAAAATTCTCTAACATGTGTGATAATATTATTTGTCCGTATTTAAAAAATTTTGTTAATATCGTCAAGCATTCTTCTGTTGGATCCAGGAATATAGCACTTTCCACTCTGTTAGGTGTATATTTGTAATTCTCTCTCTCTCTCTCTCTCTCTCTCTCTCTATATATATATATATATATATATATATATATATATATATATATATATATATATATATACATATATTTATATATATATATACATATATATATATATATATATATATATATATATATATTATAGTTTTTGATGATGTCAGAGGTGAATGGTAACACCTGTAAGTATTTCAAATGGTTGATATTCCGATAACTTGGACATTTTTCTTTTGTTTTTAGACATATACATAACTTTTAAATTTCATAACTCTTCTTTAAGTTTAAGTTTTTGCTAAATATTCTTGCACGATGACATTTCAGAATACACACAATGAAATTTAGTACACGTATGCGTCACGATTATCAGTACACGTAATCAGCATTTTAATGGCGTACGATTGTAGGGACACATATTGACCTGGGGAGGTAAATATGGACGATGTTTCCACCTGAAATGTGCTACATAAGGTAGGCTGAGAGAAAAGACCCCCCCCCCAAAAAAAAAAAAAAAATCCTATTAAATCAAGAATGAACACAAGAAATATTTTTTATTTTTATTTTTCTTCTCTGAATGTAATAAATAAATAAATAATAATCTACTTAACCAGATAAAGGTAAAATTACAAATTGACATGCCTGCTCTGTGCAGTTAAGACATATTTTCGATAAGTAAATAATTCCATCGGTAAAATTTATTTTTCTTTTTAAATTTTCCTTTCTTTACATTCTGGGAATTTTTAAATTTCTCCATAAAAAGAACTAAATGTAATATACCTCTCCCAACAACAAGTGATTAAAAAGAAAACGAAAGGAAGAAAGGTAAACAAAAAGGGATAATACTCTACACAATCTCCTACTGATATGTGAAAACTATGTGATCTCTACAAATTTTAATGAAAACTGATTGAAAAAAGCAAGAAAATCACCAACGATTCAGACTCGGCCCTCCAAAAAATTGTAGAGAACAATAATTTTTAAATTTCCCAATGGATATGTCATATATATATATATATATATATATATATATATATATATATAGCATATACCTATATGGGTACATAATAATATGACTCTATAACAGCATGCGCCAGGAGGCGATTGAGAGGAAAATTGTAGACAATTGTGAAAGTCCATACATGGCATAATGATGTGATATGCCAGAAGATATTCTGTAAAGTTGCCTACAGGACACATAATGATATGACTCTATACGAGAATATATCTTGTGCAATGGCCTACAGGGCACATAATGATATAACTCTATGCCAAAATACACCTTGTGAATTTGGGTACGGGCTACATAATCATATGACAATATACCAGGAAATACCTTGTGAATTGGCTGCATGGCACATAACGATATGACTCATTACCAGATATACCTTGTGAAACTGACTACAAGGCACATACTGATATGATTCTAGACCAAAATGTACACAGTGAAATTGGCTACAGCGCACATAACGATATGACCCGATTGAAGAACATACTTTGTTTACTTGGCTGCATGGCACATAATAATATTACTCTAAACCAAAAAAAGCCTTGTGAAATAGGCTACAAAACTCATAATAATATGACTATATACAAGAATATACCTTGTAAAATTAGTCACATGGCACATAATGCTATGAACCTGTGCCATAATATACCTTGCAAAGTTGGTTACAGTCACATAATGATATGACCCCATACCAGAATATACCTTGTGAAGGGCAGATATTGCTATGACTCTGCCAGAATATACCTTGTGAAGTTGCCTACAGGGCACATAATGGTATGAATCTATGCCAGAATACACTTTGTGAAATTGACTCTATGCCAAAATATACTCTGTGAAGTTGCCAACAGGGTACCTAATGACATGACTAAAGTTGCCTAAAGGACACATATGGGTATGACTCCATGCCAGAAAATATCTTGTAAAGATGCCTACAGGGCACATATGTGCATGACTCCATGCCAGGAAATATCTTGTAAAGTTGCCTACAGGGCACATATGGGTATGATTCCATGCCAGAAAATATCTTGTAAAGTTGCCTACAGGGCAGACATAGGTATGACTTCATGCCATGAATACCTTGTAAAGTTGCCTACAGGGCAGATATAGGTATGACTCCATGCCAGAAAATATTTTGTAAAGACGCCTGCAGGGCACATATAGGTATGAATCCATGCCATAAAATATCTTTGTAAAGTTGTGTACAGGGCACATATAGGTATGACTCTTTGCCAGAAAATATCTTTGTACAGTTGCCTACAGAACACATATAGGTATGACTCCATGCCAGAAACTATATTGTAAAGTTGCTTACATGGCACATATGGGTATGACTCAATGCCAGAAAATATCTTGTAAAGTTCCCTACAGGCACATTTAGGTATGTCTCCATGCCAGAATATACGCTGTGAAGTTGTCTACAGGGCACATATAGGTATGACTATACCAGAATATGGAAACTTATTTGATAGCATATGTAGACTCTGCATGAACGAATGCGCTAGTAATTATAGCGTGGAAGAGGGGACTATTAAAAGGAACATGACAGACAAATTATCACTAAACTAGCATAAGTTACACAATGGGGACCAACTACTAGCATATTTTTAACCTGAAAACATAGGTAGCATATCAAGCTGTAATATCTCCAGGGACAGGGGGTTGTACATTCTAAGTAGGGGGTGTTTATTGTGTGGAGCTCTGCAAACATGGCGTCACTCGAGATGATAGAAAAGATCTTATATGAACTACTAAAGACAGAGACACAGCCAAATATATAAGCATTTTTATTATTTATCATAGCTTTTTATTCTAGGGATAACTGAAAAAATATAAACTGTTCAAAACAACCCTCTTCTACAGATGCACCAATGGAGATTAAAGCACACAACACGAAGCAGAAAAAAAACACATATATAAAAGATACAATTGTCTAAGATCTCTGGCAAGAATCACAATTAAAATTTGTTAATTGGAAGAAAGGTAATATATGTCGTAAAAAAGAGGACTATCAATCAAATAATTCAATGGATGACCTGTGATGGAAAAGAATGAGACCGGGTAAGAGGAAACTGATTCAGTACAACACATTCTGAATTCAGCATTAACCAAAATTAGTGAAAATTACCGCCTTCATCTATTTTAGCCGATATTTAGTTGAAAGAAAAGGAGACATGATATAAATATGATAGATCCTGACAGAGAGCCATAACAGTTTATTGTACAAGAAGTGAGATGTTTTTCAGAATCAAAATCTTTACGGGAAGGAGTTCGAACTCAACCTCGTGCCTAAACGGTTGTCTTGACCTCCACTATTTAGGATGTCGATTGGTTTCATTTGTTCTTCATCTGAAGCCTACTCGTGGTTTGGACTAATCCTTGGAAATCTTGAGCCCATGCTTTGTCTGGATCAGTGGATGTAACCTAACATTATGCAAACGTTCCCGCAAACGTTTTTATATGTCAACACGTGTTTTATCGTCATTTGCAGACTATAAATCAAACCGAAAATCAAGTATGGTGAAATTAATAACTAAAATGTATTTTATTTTTTGTATTGTGATCAATGAAAACATTATAAATGTTTCACAAGTGCTTTTGTCAAAGTTCTGCATGACAGGGCTTGATAGAACGCTCCACCAAGCACAGGGAAAACTAAAACTAAATATTTGCAAACGGCGCCAGTTTTATATCTGAAACCAGCTGAGGTCATATATTTAACTCTTTGAATTAGTGAAATCAGTGTATAATCTCGGAAATAATATTAGCTGCATGGTGTAAACTGAAGGCAAAGTTTGAACAATGTAAAACTAATAGCACAAAATAATAGAGAAGATAACAGTTTCAAATAAATGTAGACAAAATAAAACAAGAGCCGATATAAAACGCAAACATGTTAGAATTCTTTAAGGGTATCTCTAATTAATAGGAACTTTTTATGGCAAAATTTCCCTTCTGGATGAAAAAGTATTATCAAGAAAGTTTCATGCATTTTGAACTTCCTTTGGTATGGCTGACCGATATATTTCAACCTGTCACGACCAGACACTGCTCACTTTAGCATATACTGGCGGACATTAAAAAATTACAACAAAAACAACTTATAAGCAGATGTACTCCAGTGTAAATTCAAGTCTCAAGACAGATTGGATCCAATAATTATTGGGATACCCAATCATTGGTGTCGTTTAATGTTTTGCAGGAGTCACCATGAGTTGTGAGTCCATTAGCACGGTCATTACGTGGTAGATGTCGAAAACACCTATGGTCCGACATCATCAGCCAACGTGTTAAATTATTAAACGAAAATCATAATTGTATCTCTCGTTGTGCAATACCGCGATTAGGTTTGGAAGAAAGGTACAGAGTTGTGTGCTTTACTAGAAGATTTAAAGTAAAATTTGACTAGGTTTATGCCGATGCAATGCCACCGAACTATTTCTGTCGCAGTAACAAGTACCCTATAGTGAACAATTATTGTCTTTGCATGACAAATTTCTGCCATCCATGATAATGTCACGTCAGCGTGTCATGTAATGAGCAATTTTTGTCTACTTTAGTAATGAAAAACTTTGTCGTCACTTTATTTAATATGGCTGGATTTGATATACTAAAATATAGTGTGACAACATCCTCTATCAAGTGCAAAATTTGTTGTTAATTGAGTACGTCACTATGAAACTAATCTTCTTAGCTAAATTCCTACAGAAGACTAGTTTCCTCCGCAATCGCGTCAACAACAATGCACTAAATTAATTTATATAGTCACACCTACTCATGCCAACAAATATCGCTATTGCCATCGACTGTAGTCATAATGTGTATCTTAGTATACCTTTAATGTGATCCAGAAAAAGAAGGGAATTCCTATCACGTGGTTGAAAGTAAACTTCAAAAATTCTACTAGCTTCTGGCAATTGAACAATTTCGCTTGCGAGAAGTACTAGTGGCATCGCGTGATGAACTAGTGCCCTTAAAGATCGCATCGCGTTAACGGGCGACAAAATAAACAAACATGTCATGAGGTCAATTCGTTCTACTTCAAGAGCATGACATTTGGCTTCCCTTTTTTTAATCTTGCTGAATATGATCTACTAATACATGTAGTGACAAAACCCTTGGGCAAACACGATATTTGATTTGTGTGCCTTTCCAGTTTATCACTTCAGAGCGGAATTTATTGACTAGTGCTTTCCCCTGTCGTCTCGGGCAGTAGTCATTAAATTCATTTCCATAGTCACTCACACTCAGTCCAACAAGTACCGCTATTAGCATTTGGTGTAGTCACTATATTTATATTAGAGATAAATACAATACATTCTTCTCAGTTGAGCATGAATTTGGCGCGTTATTTACTGTAACGAAATATTTGATATTTTCCACATGCACCTCGAGCAACTGATAGGTTACAAACGTTAACCTTTACGAATGTTATTATGATATCTGGTTTTATTCCTTTTTTTTTTCCTTTAAGGTCATTCCTTCAACGGGGCAATATGTCACAGCTATTACAAAACTTCGGTCATCCAGGCACGTGATTATTTTCTTACGGTGGCCACAGCAGCACACGAACTTGCACACAAGTAAGTTTATTCATAACGCCATATTTGTCCCCCGCATTTGTGTTCACTCGCTTAGCACTTCTGGTGTCCCGAGTTGGCATTCTGGTCGAGAATACCCACTCTAAGTCCTGGAATCGATTTGATTGTATTGTTACGACTCTAGGTCTTAAAAATAAGTAACAGAAAGAAAGTGAAACCAAGAATTAAAGTGAAGTCAACAAGCAATTTATTTCCCTACAATAGTAAGTACAAATACAAAAGAGACTTACAATTTGTGAATCAAATTCCAAATAATCCTAAATGTGCTATCACAAGTCAAAAAGGATAGAATGTTCCGAATGAATTCCAATAGTCTTGAATGTCCTGATATACTACGATGATACAATCCAGAATGTCTTTGAATGAGTTCACAAAAGTCCAAAGCAATATATTGATTCAAAAGTCAATGAGCACTTAATAATTCCAATTAATGTTTAAATAAATAATTCCTCTCGAATGATATCTGACTACAATGGCACAACAATAAACTCTGATCTCAAATGATTCCTATACTGATCTTAAAACCGAAATTCTAGAACAGGAATAACTTATTTGTTTATGAGGTCTCCTATATATACATTTCCTGTTGACCCACATATTAACAGGACATGAGTCATTTTATGGAAAAACCCCAGTTTTTTCGCAAGACTGGTCTTGAACTCAACTACTAAGTAAACATCCTGTTGAAAGTAACACTATTTTTAAAGTACAAATAAGTACAACCGTACTATAATAAACAAAGTTAAGCACACAATAGATGAAATATACACAACACCTCCCCTCATAAAGAAAAATAAAGATGTATGCAATAAAGCTTTCTTTTACATACTTATCAAATATGCATATGATACTGTAATAATCAAAATAACATAAGAAGATGTCGTATGATTGCACTCAGCTGAATCATAAAAAATATACACAAAATAAAGCAATATAGTACTTTACAGGTTTAATTTGACCTTGTCTTACACTATGTACTAAAAAGGTGACACAACTCGCTTTTGCATAAATTAATCGTCAGATGTGCATCGCTGAGCCTATCGAAGAATTTCCGAATAGTTTCCAAGTGATCTTCCCATGTTTCGTTGTAGATGACGACATCATCGATGTTCGCGTCACAATTTTCTAGACCATATATTATCATGTTAATAACACGCTGGAATGTGGCCGGATAACTTTTCATACCAAAAGGCATCACCTTATACAGATAAAGCACGTCTGCAGTTGCAAATGCCGAAACTTCTTTTGCCATTCCCGTGAGTGGAATCTGCCAAAATCCTTCGAAAAGGTCAAACTTTTTGGCATATTTCGCATTTCCAATTTTGTCGATGCAATCATCTATTCTTGGCATTGTAAATGAATCCGTTTGGTTACACTGTTGGCTTTTCTATAGTCATTGCACATGCGGAATGTATTATCTGGTTTAGGTACAAGAAAACATGGTGAACTCCAGTTACTTTTACTTGATTCGATAAAATCATTCTCAAGTAATTGAATTTCCTTTTTCAAATATTCCTGCTTAAGAGAATTCATCCTATAAGGATGCTGCTTCACATGTGCAGAACATACAATATAAACGTCATGATGGATTTTATTTGTTCGTGTTGGATCATCAGAAAACAAGAGCTCATACTCATATAATAGCTGTTTTAGTTCATTTCTTTCCTGTTGTTGTAGATGTGAAAGTTTCTCGACCAGATTGTTCAATATTTCTGAATTCTCAAGTTTGGTTAAACCGAAGTCAATATGGTCAGATTGCATTCCATCGTTTACATCCTCAATGTGTGGGACGGGTACAACTAAATTAATTTAATAACTCACTGGTCTATCTCTGTCAAAATGTGACAAAGTTGTTTCTGTTTCCGCCTCCCAGAAGTGTTAATGGTACACTTTAAACCATTTACTTTCTTGTCAACGGTAAAAGGACCATACAATTTAGCTCAAAGAGGATTATGAGGATGGACAACAGAGCCAGAACTTTTTCACCAGGCTTAAAACTCCTTTCCCGTCATACCTTAATTTCGTTTTTGAATGAGTAGAGTGAAGATTACTTCTTGCTATTTCACAAGAGACATCAGAGACATCAGAGCCATAGTCAAGAAGATTAATCTTTGAATCCTCATTTGAAAGAAGTTTCTCTTTCAATAACTTAAATTATCCACAGACAGCATGTCCAAACACCAGTTCAAAAGGACTAAAACCAAATGACTCCTGATCTTATTCCCTATCGGAAAACAAAAGCAAATGAACACCCTCATCCCAATCATTTTATGTGTCAAAGCAATATGGCCGAATCATATTCTTCAAAGTTTGATGAAATCTTTCTAAAGCCCATTGACTTTCGGGGTGATAGGCAGAATATTTAAACTGTTTGATGCCTAATTCATGCATAACTTGTTGGAAAATTTCAGACATAAAATTGGACCGTTGATCAGACTGGACAGATTTGGGAGGGCAACAAGTGTACAAAAACTTTACCAAAGCTTTTACAATGGTTCTAGTTTTAATATTACACACACGAATTTACTTTGGAAATCTTGTAGACGCACACATTATGGTCAACAAATATTGGTTGCCTAACTTGGTCTTACGTAAGGGACCGACGCAGTCTACCATTATTCTGCTAAATGGTTCGTCAAATGCAGGAACAGGTTGCAGATGAGCCTTAGGTATCTTCTGATTGGGTTTTCCTACCATTTGACAAGTGTAACAAGATCTACAGTATTTAGAGACATCACTTTTAAGTTTCGGCCAACAAAAATTATTCAAGATCTTGTGATAAGTCTTACTGAATCCTAAATGACCAGCCGAGGGAGTTTCATGGGCTAAACTAAGGATTTCCAGTATTCCTAGGAACGACAATGTCATAGCTCACTGACTACTCGTCCGCAGGGGGTACCTCGGGTGGTCTCCATTTTCTTATAAGGACCCCACTTTTCACTAAATAACAATCTGGGACTTGCGTGGCTTCAGTTTAACTAATAGCCCTCTGAAACAATCAAGAGATCTAAGGATCTTGTTCTTCTTCGTAAATGAATGGTAACCTTTTGTCACTCTTAATGGAATAAAGAGAATGAGTAGCAAAAGGAGGATCACTGTGTGACCAATACCTATTGGTTGATCAATACCAGGAGAAAAGGGGAGAAAAGGGGACCTCATCAAAAGACTGACCAATAAATGTGTCAGCTAAAGGAAACTTTTCCCGATCAGCATCATTCTTTAGAGCTCTTTTTGCCATAGCTCTGGTAACTTCACAAGCATGATACAAATCAGGGATTTCAATCTCAATAGGATCAACTCTTTGGTCCAAACAAGGCTGCCAGTTACAAGTGAATAAACCATGACCTTATCTCCAGGTAGGTAATAACTGGCCTTGAACTCAAATACTAAATAAACATCCTGTTGACAAGTAACACTATTTGTTAAGTACAAATAAGTACAACCGAACTACAATAGGCAAAGTTAAGCACACAATAGATTCAATGTACATAACAGTATATTGTTGTTTAGCTACGACCAGAACAGTTTGATGATATAGTTGCCTATGTAAAATGTGTGACCTTAATCTAAGAAACATTTTGTTCTGTTTTCTTCTAAACATTATATTAGGCGATAGTAGACTGACACTCGACGCGCTAGGGAGAGAGATCAATCGAAGTTCTGACTGTCAACGCTACACTGTATCTAGTGCATAGTAATCTCACTTACCTGCTTATTATTTCCAGTCTTGGAGCAGACCACGACGGAGAAGGGAACGATTGTAAGGCTAATGATTCATTTATTATGTCTCCCATTGACCCAACGTTCGACAAAGCCGCCCCATACTCCAGAAACCCCTGGATTTTCTCTAACTGCTCCGTGGAAGCGTTCAAGGATGTACTTAAAAACAAGTATGTATGCACAATGTACATCGATACATATACCATTATAAACTTCTATTCGTTTGAGACTTCATATGATACCGGTGATTGAGCTGACCAGTGATCAATGAGGAGGAACACAATTTTTCACACCCACTTTGGGAAAATCTATTGGTTTAAAATCTCGGCAAATTTAAGACGTAATCTCGAAATAATGAATGAAAGGATACCTTAGTCTCATGAGAAAGATGCATTTTCAGGCCATCATATATATGTATGTATTTTTGTAGATATATAAGCAGGTATGTACAT
Organism: Margaritifera margaritifera; assembly: GCA_029931535.1. NCBI lineage: Eukaryota > Metazoa > Mollusca > Bivalvia > Unionida > Margaritiferidae > Margaritifera > Margaritifera margaritifera. The sequence continues at coordinate 1,627,320 of JAQPZY010001661.1, read as the reverse complement.
ACGTTTGTATGTAGTTAGGTAGGTAGGAAGATGAGTGGGAAATAACCCTTTATATATATATATATATATATATATATATATATATATATATATATATATATATATATATATATATATATATATCATTGTAAAAACAGACAGTCCATTTTCGTATTTCAGAACGTGCTTGACCAATATAGGTGCTTGTTACAACAAACAGGAATGGATGACGTTTGTGGAGAAACTGCCCGGAGAGGTGTATTCTCGCAATGAGCAGTGTGAGTTCATTAATGGACCGAACTCTCTCTTCTGTGGGGTATGTACATTATATGTGTGTGCTTGTGTGAGCGCGTTCCCGTCTCCTGGAAGGAGTGAGTAGTACGATCTACGATGTCAGTGTTCTTTCTTTACAATTATATTTCAATGAAGACGTCCCTTTGATGTATTTGATCAGAAACACAGCGCAAATGAACGATACATGAGCGGCGTGTGTGTATATGTGTGTGTGTGTGTGTCCTGTTAAAATTACAAAATAACGAATGAAACACATGTAGTGCAATGGCAAAAAAGGTACAAAACAAAATTGTTGAAATCTTTAGAAAGATAAACCCTTCCGGATACAAATAAATATGCACTCCGGTAAGATAAAAGATAAGCTGGTAAACAAATTTAAAATATATACAAAGTGAACGATAAAGGTAAGAAAGGTCATGTGTTTAGGACATAAGCTATTATTATTATTATTATTATTATTAGATATATATATATATTTCACACACTCTTTCAAAGCCCAATATTTTCTCTGGTGACACACTCAATAAGAGTGTGCGATGAATCAGCAGAATATTTAGACCGTCTGTGCTTTGGTTCAAAGAATAAAGGAAGAAATGACGTCTAGTCAAATTTAAGTGGTATTAATGTGCAAAATTCTGCATCTGTCATTAGCCTGAGATATGAGTGTTACCCTCAGAAGCTGGGTTGGTTGTTAGGAGTTATCTGTACCAGTCTATGCATTTTTCACCGGCCTGGTGTTCCATCTGCCTGACACACTGACACTGAATCGTCGTCTATAGTAATATTCAGTAAGAATGATTCTTTGTCCGAAATTTCCAAACTGTTCCAAGCTATTAAGCTTTTGACTTAACTACACGGTGATTTTCATTCTGATCACAGTTTTGATAAGGTCATCGGACGGATACCCAGGGGTGACGAACTCCGCTTCAGTACTCGACAAACAAGGTGTTCTCAGTCACTCTTTGCGCTGTGACTTAACTCTTTAGGGACAGTATTATATTTTGAAACTAGAGCAGATGTTAGCATGGTGTGATGTTTCGAGTTGTAAAGATTAAAAAGTAGCTATCTAATAACCAAAGTAATCCAAAATGACCTTATGGCATGGAGGCCAAGAACCCGAAATCGACTGAAGTGGTGCTATGAGTAACTGCAGATGGAAGTTTGTTATGCTGACGTTTGCCCTGAGGTATCTTACCAGAAGTCAATATCCGTTTAATTACAGGGTTATAGTATTACCACTCTAACTGAGACAATGAACTGATATTGCCATCCTATTGTAGTCCGTAAGAAAACCATTCATATTTATTTTCTCTGAGCTTTCCAGGAGATATGATAACCACTGAAGAATGTTACTTGCTTTCAGTAGAAAGCATCATTAAAGCCTTAGCAAAAAATAAAATGTTTATTGAGTTCAATCTTTTGGCTTCTGCAGAGGTTGACTAAGCAAACAGATGTGATTCGGCCGGTTTCTGAAAGGTCACTTTTACTAAACATGTCATTCAGTTCGTTCAAATGCAACTGTATTTTGGTAACTGTAACATAACATATGCTGATTTGCTGGTATATTGTATTTAAATTAGTGTTTAACATACATAAGATAGACTTGGTGGAGCTGAACTTATAACTAATCTGCTGAATGTTTATCAAAAATGCTGAAAATGTAGAACATGTGTAAGGAACTGAATGAGTGTAGTAATACATATTACCATTTCTCGTCCGCATGCGAGACGCGACGATGGATATATCACATCCACCCTATAACAGTTTCAAGCAATATTAGTGGGCCAAATGAACTAAAGACGTTGATTAGACTACACGATTTACTAAGCGTTTTTAGCAGCAGGAAGACGATTGTACCAAATATTTGGCAATTTTGAATATTCTTTCCCCCTCTAAGAATCCCGAGCAGACCCACCCCGCCCGCTGGTATGCCCAAATAAAGTGGCGTATCACAGCATTGTTTGCGTGCATAGTAGCTCCAATAAAACACTAACGCTTCCACCGCGTGTTGTCGAAGTGAAATCCCCTAAATGACCTAAAGGACCATTAACATGGCTGCGGAAGAAGGGTAATTAGGACAAATGGTTGATGGCCCCCTCAACTTTGCACGGATCTCGGGGAGCCGGTGAAGCCAACCAAATGAGAAGCGAGAGGGGGTAATGTAACGTAGACTGTCCTGAACAAAATTAATTCCCTTCATTAGGGTCGGTTGTGTGGGTTGACGTCTCCACTGATCACAGTCACGTGTTTAAATTCAACCCCCACTGGAATTCCTAGGGACGAAACGAAGTATTTAGAAATTTAAACTATGCAGAGCCATCACCCCCAAAGGATTAGGTGCATGGTAACTGCACGTGTGTATGTGATGTGTTTCAACTAATGATCCATCACAAATCGACTTTCATAACAGTCATTCTCAATTTGATGAAAAAAGCCTTCAATCCGCATGTGGGATTTAACAATAGAGTAAAATATATGCCCCAGAGTTTATTCGGAACGACCATACCGTCACGTTTAAAAACCCATGTTAATATTTAAACACATTTTTTTAACCAAGTCTGACACGACGTAGATTACTGTAGGATGTTTACATTTTGCTTGGCAAAGTAATAATAAACGTAATCATTCTTAACAAAATGTGTAGGTCTGCATCATACGTCCGTCGTTTCAAACCTTTTATGACCCTCCCCGTAAGGAAAAATCTACACTTTCTTTACAGGGACATTTTGAGTACATGCTATCAACTTCTCTGGTGCGCACTGTTGATTGTGTGTACTCGAAAATTCACTGTGAATTAGACTAGTAGACACAGACAGCTCTAATATTCATAGATATATTCCTTCTTATACATGAATTATAGTACGCATCTGTGCGTAAATGGCGTCAGCAAATTTCCGTGTGCATGTGATTCTAACAAAATGTTTTAAATACATACCAGTTTTGTTGTAAATTTAGCACATAGTAAAACAGACATATACATGCTTTATATTACTTAACTGACAACTTAAACTTGTATAATATTAAAAATACCACCGGTAGGTAGATTCTGACAGTGGAGACATTAGATTATTAGTTGGTTTACACTAACAATTTGGAGGTGTCGTAGTATGCCCATTAGCTAAAATGTGCACCACCGGTTTTCTGTTTTCTTGGATGAGATTTGGAAAATATTAACAGTAGTTATGGTAGTTCACGACTTCTACAGCAGACATGCAGGCCCCTCCAAATGAGACCAATAGTTCGTGAGGTGGTTACCTGGGACATGGGAATGACTTCCCGCCAACGTGCCAGACGATGCTATATTTGAAACCGATCACTATACGTTTGGGAAGCCGGCAGGCGGAAAACAACACGTCGCATATTTCGCCCAAGACGAGGAAGCAGTGACAATAATTGAATTTGTGTACTTCATGCTAGACAATTCTCATCGCGCCTAGGCGTATGTTTGGGAAATCCCTGGCGCGCAGTCCCTGACGCTTACCTCTGTCGTCGGCGGAATTAATGCATTCGATGCCCGCGTCTGTTGAAACAATGGCTAAAGCCGGCAACCATGCATATAGTTCTGAGAGTGCAAGAGTCGAAAGAAGCCGACGATCAAGAAGCCAACAAAGAGGCACTTGTCGTGGGCGCATTGGGGTGATGCTTTAAGTCATCTGGTTTCGCTGAGCGCCCGCGCAAGAAAGAACGGAGAACAATAAAGAACTCGATCGCTATCGTGATGGGTAGCACCAGTTGATTTCCAGCCAGCCAGCCGATAACATTGCCATTCGTAGTAAGAGTGAAACGATAGGCCCGATAATTCTTGGCAGAGCATCTGCCGCTTTTACTGCTAGATTTTTTGTAGCATTCCACCCAACCGCTCCAGACTCTTTTTTCATATTCTTTTACTCCTCCGGGGTCTGCTTTTTGCGCCCGGGCTGGGTGAGGCGGTGTGTTGCCCCCGTTTTTGACTGCGAGGGCATATGTGCTTATTATAAACCCCACCGCGGTGTGAATCGATGCTATAGTAATTCCCTGTTTGCGGAAGAGTTGAGATCAATTCTCGAGCTGTATTTTTTGTGTTTTATCCGATATCAGCTCAGCGTTGAGGCCCAACGCTCGGACGAATTCAGACCCCTAGCTTTTTAGCGTGGATGGGGCCAAGAATTTACCTGGGCTATTTTTCCAAGTTAGCGAAATTCCTTTTTGACTCACTTGACCGCGACGGCTCTGTTCGCTCTGCCAGAAACTTGAGATTTATGATGCGCTTTCCAACAAACACCAGATTTTGGCGATACTCATCAAACTCCGCTAGGTGTCGTTCTGGTTTTCCCGTCAAAAAGACATCTCCTTTCTTCCATCCGGCTTGCACCTCGCTGTCGCCGGCCCAAAAAGGGGTTTCAGCCAGGAGCACTTATGTCTCATCGTCTTCGGCGGGAGGCTCGATAAATGGCGTTTCATCTTCAGCGGGTAGGTCGTCTTCAGGACGACCAAATTTATCACTTTCAAAGTCACAACCGCCTTCAGCCATGTTTTGGTTGCTGTTCATCTGTGCTATCCGCTTTTCGTGCTATCAGCAATCAACGATGTGAGGAGCCGCGGTATCTCAGTTGGTAGAGCCCCTGACTAGTAATCCAAGGGTCATGGTTTCAATATCCGCCCAGGCCGGCCTGGATCGGCTGACTCGATCTATCCTTGTAAAAGGCACCTAGCTCCCACTTTTCTTTGCATGATATAGCCAATAATGTGTTAAAAGTGCCATTAACACAACAACAACAGCAACAACAAATCAACGATACGCGCTTATTAATGAAGGACACACGTGCTTCAATAGCACTTGTGAGAGCACCATTGCTGAACAGCAAGCATTTCTCGGTACGGAAATAAACTCGATCTATTCTGCTCCATCAACCGCGCGCTTGGTGTGAAGAGGACCGGGAGCGAAAGCAAACGATGAATTATATGCAGATGAAGATTTAAAAATCAGAAATTAAGGAAAGTAAAATGCTGGGAACCCTAAATCATTCATAATGTGCCTCGATATCAATAACTTATGTAATGGGCAATGTGTTAACCTTTTTCAGGGAAAAGCAATTACCCAAGGAAGTGATACAGAAACTAAATTGGTAGATAAAATTAAGTTAAACCTCCCTGGTGATAAAGACATGCTAGACGTTGATTAAGAAATAACTAAAGCTTTGCACAACTACTTCAATCACTGCTTCCTCGCAACTGGGAAAATAGTTCCCAATGAAAATAAGTTATCTCCCTCAAATCAAATAAAAGAAAAAGAAAAACAAAATGCTAAATCAATTGTGCTTAAGTTGTTATGTAAACTTAAAGATGAAAACAAATACATAATTCATTATCGTAATTTCAAGCTTTACCATCAGTTAGGTTTCAAATTAAGAAAAGTGCCTAGAGTAGTGCTTTTTCATCAACAGTCTTGGTGGAAATCACACATCGAATTAAATACCAGTTGGCAACAATTGGTTTTCAGAAGAACTTTAAGTAGAAAAACAAGGCAGAGTGTGGCAAATAACTGGAAACCCTTAGGAACGGACAAATATGAAAGAACGTAAAGATAAAACGAAATAAAAACAAATTACCAAAGGATCTTTCATTCGCAAACATATCAATCATAAATGAGGACATGGTCCTTTTGAGTACGACAAAGAAAAAGAACACAAAATCGATATGTGGAGGTTTCACAGTGTTAGATTTATGTAGATCAGTTATATATTACTACTAGTTATGAATAAAATACGGTGATAGGATGAACCTGCTTTTAACCGATATATGTTCACTTTGTGACAATGATGACACAAACAATTTTTATGACGACATAAAGGAGAACATCAAATTTAACGACACTTGTAAAAAAACAGACACATTTAAGCACCCCTCAAGGAAACAAGAAGATTGCTGGATTATTTTAGTAAGCTAAGGTATCATGAAGTGTGTTATCCAACAAAATATAAAATGTAATATGTAGAAGAGATGCTTATTCAACGATAAGGACAACAACTAGAAATTGCATTTCTTGGATCTTACAGTTATAAGGTGTAAACGATCAAAATGATGATGAAAAGCGTTTAGTTGAGAAGATGAACACATAAACCCTACTGATATGTATCAGCATACCTTTGCTAATGAAACATAAAGGTTTGCTTATCAATGCTGATTAAAACGAGCATTGTTTAAACAAAACGCTTTTAAATTTCAATTAAATACAAATTTCCCACATACTATATGCACCTATCGGAAAAATATGGGTCGAAATTCTATCTGTCAAATCAAAAATGCGAGTGATGCACCAACAATTTCCAGTTGTCATTAGTGTTAAAGGCTTTATCTGTACTTGAAAATGACAAAAACGTACGTAGAGCTTATGCAGGTGACTCTAAGAACATATACTACAAAGTTATGAAAGTGTATGGAATATCATCTACATTCAGACCAAATGAAAAAAATTAGACACATCAAGAAGAAACACTTATACAGATCCCATATATCTTTGAAAAGGAGTTCCTGATCAACTTAGTGGAAACAGCAGGGTAGTTGAACATGAGTACAAAACACATAACACAAGACCAAGGAAAAGACATAAAGAAACTATATCCAAACAATCACCTTACAATACAGTGGGAAGAGGCTTTTTAAACCCGTACATGCATTTAAATAGCGAAGAAATTATGAATAAAATGATAGACGATATTGAAAAATAAATGATAAAATATAATCTATGGGCTTGTTAAATCATCAGGTGAAAAAATAACTTGTATCACATCTTGAGAGAAAAAGTTAGATTGGAATCAAAGGCCATTTCTTCTAGCCCCTGTACAAGATTACGTACATACAGAGTGATGACATACCAAGCCTCGTTCTACAATCATGGTTGCGAATTTTAGGTCATGCTTTGAAACAGTAATTATATGATATGAACAAAAATAAGGATGAGCTAGAAGATAACAAGCAACAAACGGAATACATTATGACATTCAATCGGATCATTATTCATCAAACAGCAGAAACATTCAAGCCTTTGAAAAGAATCAAGGAGCTGACTAATGAAAATGTTCCAAGAAGGATATTACGGTACACAAATATAATCATACAACAAAACAAGTCATCAGTAGCACTGTACAGAATTATTATCTGTTTTTTCTCTAATCAAATCAACCACAAGGCGTGAAGATGTATATGCCGTTCATCTGCCATTTAAAATGGATGTATGATTCAATCAAGCGTATAAAAAAATTAAGTACTGCTTTGTTGCAAAGTATTAATACTTGTTGCGTTGCAGCAACTGCGTTTTTGATTATACAAATTCTTTGATTGTATGCATGTGCCACAATACAAACTTACACTCAAGAAGGCATTGAAACTATTTATATCCTGTAGGGTGAGCTGAATTAATCAAGGACTATCTAATTATTAATGGTTTGCTACCTGATAAGATTTTGTTTTCGTAATTTGTGTAGTGTAGCTATTTATCCTGACATTGAATTTCTTCAGTAATAGTTATTTTCTCCATTGAACCTAAAAAGGAATGTCTAGCGCAGTTGTGTTTCTTGTAATCAAACAATGTACCTTATAATATTTTTTTCTTACGCAGTAGTTGTTTTTATGATTCAAACGATGTGGCATAGGATTGGCAAGATGCCTTCTCGGAAGTTGTAAGTTATTATTTCTCTTTGTTCAATTATTACATTAATTCTCATTTTGTTATTTCTATTGTCATGCCCACGTTTAATTTCTACGCTATGAAGTTAGCTCTACTGCTAGTTTTGTTTTCATTTGTAGAAATTTAAAATTTTGTACATGCTATAACAATACAAAAGATGAAACAAATTTGAACCCGCGAGCTGCGATCCACCCAAATTGACACTGCTAGACGTGATTTTCGGTCTGATCCGGAAAAAAATCATTGCGCTTAAAATTAAAGCCATTCCATTTGAATAGTACTGTAATTCAGTGTATCCACTGCTGGACCAATAACATCATCGGCCGGGACCATCTATCACTCGGTGTTTAGGCCCTTCGTCCGGAACACCCTCCTGATGGTGGGGCGATTGTGTTAATCTGTCACTACCCCTTAGTCGCAGGTAGCCACCTTTTGCCCTTGTGCTTCAGCCATAACCGGCTGAAAGCCCTTTCAGCAGTTTGCTTCTTCCTAGACTCTGAACAAATCACTAAATCCGGACGAAGAGACGTCTGTACAATTTCAAAAAAAAAAATCTTCCCAAGATCCACATGCATCTCCCAACTCGCTGATTCATTGTGAATTATCCTACTCTGTGGTAAGGTGTTACTTGTTTCTTCCTCGTTGACAAATTTCACGAGACTTGACCTAGTGATTAGTACTGTCCTTTCTTCCTGTTCTCCCTTTCCACGTTGTCTGCTAGCTCTCGCAGAACCCTGTCATGCCTCCATCTGTAGCGACCTTGTGTTTATGCAGCCTGATATGCTGACATGATGTGATATAATCTACCTCTTTTACCACAGAAAGGACACGCAGGATTCTCAATGAGGCCCGATCTCTGCAAGTTTATTGGAGATTCCAAAAGATCATACATTGATCTCGACAAAAAATGGATCTAGAGAGGCCCGTAATTCCAGATATCGGATCACATTAGATCCCTTTCTGGTAGTGTCCACCTGGTCGATGCTCCTTGGCTTCCCATTTCGACAATCTTGGATCGTCGACTCTCTTTCTTCCCTTTTCGTAGATCATCATGGATCATTGAGCTTGTTGTAACTATGTCAGCTTCCTTCCAGCGCTGGGTGTGACTTGGTCACAAACCTTGTCCTCCAGAGCAGGTTGATCCCACTATGTCCTTGTGCTGAAATCTAATTTCTTCTGATTAAACTGTATGAGAAACTGACCACTTCCTACCAGTCCTGACTTCCATGTCTCCAGCAGTCATCGTCCCGACCTGGGAGTGCTTCAACATCATAAGTACCCTTGCCTTGGCCACATTGAACGCCTCCACAACTGATGTCCATGATAGCTGGAGCATTCCAGACTTAGTGTGGAGTCAAAATGCTGTGAATGATGGTGATACTTCAAGCCATCTACGTAGATACTTGCTGATTGTTCTCTCTAAGCCCTCAGCAGTCGTTGTTGTATCTCGTATAGCATCAATTGCCAGATCAGTCTAGGCAGTAGTCCATTCTGGTACATCCATGTCTTGAATTTTTCATGAATTCCTGATCTGTCAATCTTCCGCATCCCTTCTTCTACCTGGATTTTAGCGGCTTCATACTGTTTCATGAAGTGGGGAACTTCTCCGCTGTGAATTGTAGATGGATGTTAACTTGCTGTAATAACTGCAGATTAACTGCTGTACACCCTCCGATGTATAGTAATTGTCAAGAGCTAATTCAATCAGCTTGTGGGGTATCAATCATAAGCATTGGCAAGGTCCAACCATACGACTGTCAAATTGCCATCTAGAATCCTGGATTCTCTGATGGGTTGACTTATGGCACTTGTATCTTGATTGTACTTAGACAATCTTGCGGCTCCTCCTTTCAGCACTGATGTGTCGATATACGTGTTGTTTATGATGTATTTGGCTATTCTCATTGCCAAGATAGAGAAAAATATATTTCCGTCACCGCCCAGTAGCGATATCGTCAGGAACTGACTGATATCACTGGAGTCCTTCTCCTTTGGTGCAATACAGCCCTAAGCATACTACCAACAGGCAGGGATTCTCCCTTTCCTTCATACCACCTGCATCAGTCCCTAGAACCATCTCAGTAACCTAGGGTACAGCATGTGCACCTTGTAGGGGGTACCACGTGGTCCTGGGGTTGAGTTAGATATATGATTCCTTACGACTTCACACACTTCCGTCCAGGTAGGCTCCTCTGTTTCTAGAGCACAAGATGATGGCTCTACTGGTAGGATCCTCGGACATTCTCCCAGATCATATTTTCTGTGAGGGTCAGAATGTGTTTAAGGAACTATTTCGAGAAACGCACGATAACCCATGCTGATTGTTTTATATGTTTTGTCCAAAAAAGTGCTTAATATATGTTTGATACTCATACTGTACATGTAATTACTGCACGTGATTTCATCGACAATTTAGACAACAGGAAGAATATGTTTAAGATTCGAATTAGCGATGTAATGCCATGAGATTCGCAAATACCACATATACACCTCTGAAGCGATATCTCGTATCTGCAGCGCCACCGTCAGCCAAGAGCTGTTTGCGGATCAAAACGTAGCAGACAAAGGGTAGAAACTAAAACTGCCGCTGTACGGAATCGAACCTGGTTCATCAGACTGAAATATTTAGGCTAGAGTGGTTGATTAGTTAAACGACGTCATACAACTAAAGCTATTCGTCTTTTTCTTCCTTTGTTAAGACTGTGTCTGCAGATATTTGTCTCTTCATGGAATGTACTGATCCGAAAACGGACAAATGCAAATCGAGTTTTTCCAGTGCAGCTAGAGGAACAAGATGTGGAGAAAATATGGTAATTTATCTCTCTCTCTCTCTCTCTCTCTCTCTCTCTCTCTCTCTCTCTCTCTCTCTCTCTCTCTCTCTCTCTCCTCCGAAATATGGCTGGTCTCCAATATTGTAACACGCCCATTAATCAGATGGTATTTTCTAATAAAAGGATATGCCATAAGCTATATCATTTCTTGCTGTTTATAATGAATTTATGATTAAGTGTGAAAGAAACAAATTCAGTGCCTTGTACAATAACTCACACTTAGATATAGTCAATTACGCAGCTACGCGTAATTCCTTGCAAATCATTTAAATTAAGAACCAGTGGATAGCTATGTGTGCAAGATCTTCATTGTTTTTCTTGCAAATATACATAAAACTTTTTTTTTGCAGTGGTGCAAGGAAGGAATGTGTGTTTCAAAAGCTTAGGTGAGTACATCTCTTATGGTTAGATCCTCTGTGCCACAAACTCGGGATCACAGGTTGCAGGTTCAAATCTTGCTCAGACCAGGCAAATTTGGCCGCGAAGGTGTGTCCCTTGGGAAAGCTCTTCAACTATTGCCCCTGCACTATATAACCTTTCGTGTGCAGATGTTCCCTTAAGCACCAAATATAAAAAACAGGTCTTGGGAATAATTTTTTAAAAAAAATTGAACCAGTAGCCACTAACACAGTTCTTAATTTAGTGAAACTTTAAAATGTTAAGTCTTTTCGAATGCAATTATAATTATAGTTATAATGTTGATGACATTGATTGGTTATTTTAAACAATATGAAATGAAACTTTCCCCAGTTTATTCGAGAAATCAAGGTGACGATAAGTTAAAGCAATCCTTGTATTTTGCAGGTTCAAAACGCAGTGTGCCACAGTTATTATCCCTGTATACTAATTTACAATATTCACACGCTTTTACATGCCATGAATTGCAATCAACAATATATTCTTTGTGAAATGCAAGGAAAATGTTATATATTTTTATGTTTTATATTTGTGCATATTTGATACCTTATTGACCTAATATTCTACACGAACCTGGGATTGGGTTGTCCCTGAAAAGTATGGAACGTGTATATAGTGCTATCCTTCTTTGTACGCATGTTAGTCCATACATTCTTCATCAGTTCATCTCATCTTGATTCAATGTATGCGTTACTTTAGATCAGTTTATCAGACACTCTATCTAAATAAACTCGTTTTGTCTATTGTGATGGATCTAACTTGATAATATCTTTACCATCTTGCCCACAGTAGGTGGCTAATCAGTTTTTAAAGGACTACTTCGAACCTAATGGGTATTTCTCCCAGAGAGGACGATTTTTCAAACCAGAAATTTAATTTCGAGGAGACCAATTTTGGGGGATATTTGAATCCATTGTTTCTGAAGTTTTTAAATATGACAAAAACATCAAAAGGCAACTTTAATATTACATAAAAATAGTCATCAGGGAATAGGTAATTTTGTTACATTTTCGGGACGGGGTGCCGTGTTGGTGGTGGTGGGGAGTCTCGACTTTAATTTCTTATTGACCATAAAGAGTAAGTGACTATCTCCACTATATTTACTCCGAAGAACATAATAGTAAAACTTTTCTTATGTTAAAGATTCATTATGGAAGAACCTGGCTTTACTGTAAACGTTAAAATACTTGTTTATAGAAAATAAAAAAAATCGCATAATGCTTTATGATTATTGAGCAAATTGTCCACACTGTACAGTATGTTCAGATTAGTTCAATAGATAAAATGAATGAAAAAGTTAATCAGTTATATCTAGTTCGAATTCCGTCGGATTTCGTTTCTATTTATTTATGTTAAAACTGTCATAATTAACCTTCTGTGAAAAATAAGTCAACACTTGTATATTGGTATCTTGATTTTGTGAGACAAAATTATACAGATGCAATGGTACCGAGTGCCGTAGCCGTTTCCGTCTAATATGCAATATGATATACAGTCTTCTCAGACACATCCGGGTAGTTCCAAACTGGTGTAAAAATAGAGCTATAAATATACGATGAATGTCACATTTCACGACACCGCACAGCCGGTTGTTGACAATGTCTACTTCATTTGTAAAAGGTGAAAGACTCAGGCATCATCCTTATGAGACTATACATTTTTAGACATAGAACGGAGATGTTTCTAAGATAGACAAGCAATATTGGGCATATGAGTGAACTGGACCACTTTAAATATTTTGAGATAGATCAATCTTGCTTGCATGGGCTTTCACCCGAACACAATAAAAAAAAATACAAAAAGATCGACTGATACATTCAAATTCCAACTCTTATGTGCACACTACTATATTTTTTTTAACACGCGTGAGTTCATAGACTATTGTGACATTTCAGAGGTAGCCCATACATTTTCAATTCAACAAAGTACACTCGAGTTCCTAGACCAAATTGTAATTTCTTGATTGTGCATTGGGATAGGGAAAAATAATTTGAAAAATTTACGCAACATAATAATGGCAAACAAATACACTGCGTTAGATCAGTAAACTAAATTGAACAAATGAACACCATATACTATTGTTTATGTTTGGCTCAAATTTTCATTATCTCTACATGTGCATTATAAACAATAGACTGGTTTACTATGTTTCATTAGCATGATATACAGATTGCTTTCTGGAATCTTCCTACTACGCATCAGTTTTATAACCTAAATGGCATTCCCATTAGTCGACAACAGAACTTCAATTAAAATGATTTCGAGCAGTATTTCATATTAAAATTGGTGAATACAACATATTTAAGATTTGTTTTGTTTATTTGTCTACAAAATAGTATAGCAGTTGCTGCCAACTGTATAAAAATCAAGTTTTGTATATTTTAATCGGGTTACCTACAATTGCACAGGATGTTTATATGGCCATTGTCAGGAGCAATGAGCGACAACAAAAGTTTACTTTGAATGGCTAAGAGCAACATTTAACATTCACATTATTTCTTACCTCAAAATTGAAGCCACTTTTTTCTTTGTTAAGAAAACATCATTGCATTTTATGATGGCTGTATGGAAATAAATCTTTGTATTTGTTCAATCTGATGACCAACATTTGTGAGCCTGTCTGTTTGTTCTGGTTGAATTTTTTTAGCAGTTATATTGTGTATATTTCTTTTATTGGTATATGCAGGAATGTTTGGCTATCAAGTTAAATAGAATGTATGACAGATGGCTTATTTCTTTTATGTCATTTAAAAAAGACACTTTCCCTTCTTTATATAACATTATGGCAAAATTCCTGATAATGTCAGGACATTTCATTTGCAGAAAAATTCGGTTTGTTTAGGAACACGGTGAAAACTTAAGCCAACGTTTACCTGGTAAACAGGAGGTGAGGGTGATGTTCAGATAAATAAATATATTCCCCTTTCTCAGACAACATTATGGCAAAACTCCTAATAGTGTCGTGACTTTTCATTTTTAAAAGAAAATATGTTTCTTGCAGAATATGGGAAAATAACTTTAGTTCGCTTTTTCCTCGCCAACTAAGTGTTCAGTGTGATTATGAAAATATCACAACATCAACTAAAACTAATTGATTTTAATTTCAGGAGTCATGATGATTTTCAGCCATACCCACATGAGTACCTGTGTACAATCGACACCACCTTAGACTAAATACCTGCCTATAACGGACATGTTTAGCGAACTCATTTTCTTAAATGTCAGAATTAAAATGTGTTTGTCGATCTGAAAGTCATTTATATAAAATACACATTATTGTATTCACTGTTTTCAGCTTTTTGTCATTGAATTAATAACAAACATACCTTTCATTCTTCCTGTAGTTCCATACATATGCAAACACGTTATCTTTTCTTCTCTCTGCCCATCCAAAACACATTAAAACTGGAAAAATATATATTGAAATACTGTTAATTAAATACAAGACAATGAATCCCACCATATTAGACTAACCGATTCTGAAGGAAGTCGGTATCAAATTTATGATCTCTGTTAATACGTCTCTTAACAAGAAAAGAACCACGACGTATTAATAAGTAAACTTTATAACCAGAATTATCACTAAAATGCTTAGAGAGTCATTGAAAATGAGTAGAGATTTTTAGGTAGCAACAATCAAGATTTCTATGCATTTTTCAATGACATTAAATCCTACTCGATCATAATTTCAAATATTCAACAATTGTGTTCTGTAAAAGTAACACTAGACTTAAAGAACGGCTAAACATAACGTAAAAGTAGATACTTATCACCAGGTCAGGCGGTGCTCATGTGCAGATTTGACTGAATGGTTTAAGAGCAAAAAGCTTGTGGCAGTGAACAAAATATAAAGGCAAAATGCGTTTTTCGTATGCCATATAAGTCTGAAATTCTCTGCCAAATACACTGAGCAATAATGTCAATAGACTATCAAAATACAATTTCTCAAACATTTTGGGACATAGTGCCAATAAAAATAGAAAAATAGAGATTATATATATATATATATATATATATATATATATATATATATTGTTACGACTAGAGGTAAATGTAACAAAAGAAAGAACGACTCAGACAAGCTTTCACAATGTTTACAATACAAATTTAATTTCCTAAAATATAGATATTTTAAACAAAAAAAGTGAAAGAATGAAAAATAACTTACAGTTTAGAATTTCCTACATTAATCCTAAATTGTCCTATACACTTCAACAATGCAGAAGTTAATTCAAAGTATTCTGAATGAATGAATGTTCCGAATGAAAAATTGTTCCGAATGAATGAGTCTGTAATGTTATGATATACCAATGCTTTTTAGTTCTAAATCCAAAATATTAATAATCCCAGGTAAACTCCTGTGCATGTAGAGTACTGTTAAGTTCCTTGAACAATTGTACTTTAATCCAAATTGTACTATGTATAGAATAGATTTTCCACTAAGTTCAATCTCGAACAATAAATAATTCTCCTCTCTCTTTATGATTTGATGTAACTGTGTAAGAATAAGGAACGCAGCGATTAAATATGATTATACAGCATGTTACTGCGTATGAGAGAATAACCCCATGACTCGGAAACTACGTTCTAGCACTATCCAGTAAACAAGTTATTCTAACCAATCAGAAACCAGGTCACGCATGATACCCTAAAAGTACCCTCGCACTACAATAACATTACCCCAATCTCAAATCAAGAAGATGTTGATCAAGCACGCGCCACCCACGTGATTCACTGTTATGTTAAGTTAACCGACATTATTATTGTTTTTCCCTGGACATAAACACTAACTCATTGTTGACGTACATGTGTACTTTACAATAGCGTAAGCTACTGAATTAAGGAATCATAATACAATGGTTATAAACCCAAATGAAAACTATTATAATTTAAAAGATGATACATAATTCCGTAAATATATATATATATATATATATATATATATATATATATATATATATATATATATAGAGAGAGAGAGAGAGAGAGAGAGAGAGAGAGAGAGAGAGAGCGGTATAACGTTCCAAACGGTTATGATAAATCTCCTTCATTCATTAGTGGATTACGAATGAAAGCATTGTATGGTGACGTCATGTATGCAATCTAATGTTACAATATAAACGTACCTTACGAATCGCTTTCGCGGAAAATGTCAATACAATTCACACTTAGAATTAAGTCTTGTTAGAGACAGGTTTTTTAGCTTTTTGACTGTAAATGATTCATTTACCAACCTGTACGACATTGTACCGTACGCATTCCCAAGACTTATCGCTGAATAATCACTTAAAGAGTGGCTGTTGTAATTACATTTCTTTGCTATAGAATCATCAGTTTTTCAAGTTCGAATTTAGAAAGTTTTAACTGTTTCGTTGGTATAAAGAATCTCCTGCTTGACCTGCATAGACCGCTTTTCTACACTTCTTACAGAACCTAGAGTAAATAAGTCCTAATGATTGACACTTAGTATGCCTTAGGATTTGGGGTTTGTTCCCATACGTTCCCTACAAATAGTTGAACTTCACAATACATTTCGATTCTACATAATTCTTCTCATAATGAGTACATCCATTTGTCTTGTTTTTTGGGAGACATTATGATGATGGTCGACACTGGGGATGATGATGCGGTTGATTAGTAGTAGTAGTAGTAGTACTTGCTGTTGTTGTTTTTCTTGAGTGTTATACTTGTTATTGCTTTTGTGTTTTGCTATTAAAGACGAAAATGAATATAAACTCAGTGGAAAGGCTTTTACAGGAAGTAAATTTATATTCCACAGTTGAAGGCGGATTCACCGAAACGTGTGTAAACTTAGAAATAGTTTCTTTTTAAAACACTTAGTATAGATTTTGCATATATATATATATATATATATATATATATATATATATATATATATATATATATAACTTTAGTCTCTATTCAATAAGTGATATAATAAGAATTAAGCAAAACTAAACTTTTTAAAAAACAAATTTGTTCCAGACACGGACTTAAAATTCCTTTCACAATTTACTTCCCATTCACGTTTTCCTTTTCAGCAAACTATATACTTTCGAGATCATAATATACCTTCATTTCAAATATGAAATCATCTGATGATATGGAAAACGTATTGCAGAAAGATAATATGTAAAATAGCAAAGAAACATACTTACCTAACAACTGCATCAGATTTCATATGTTCTGACGCATACTCTGCAAAAGGATAGCTTGAAAAGACACAGTTTCATGAAGAAAAAAGAGTTTTACAACAGGAAAGTTAACGATTTGCTGGAAAAGTTTTATACTGAATATTTTTTATCTTACTCAGACATAACAAAATAATATGTAGTGGAAATGATTAGCATGACTTTCTAGACTAGACAGTGAAAGTATTTCACTCATGATGAAACCAGAACATATGTTGACATGTCACCAGGTTTAATTGAGGGATACTGTCACTCATCACAGATCAATAGACATGACTCCAACTGAAGCAAGGAAGGAAGCATACAGATCAAACTGTGGATACATATATTTCATTACTTGACGACTATTACATTTCTTTCACTTATACTTTAAATTGGCGAAATGCTTCGAGCTTAAAAACACAAATTCGGGCATGTAATTTTAGGTTATCCAGACTTTTACAAACTAGAGGACTTGAATGGAGAGGATTATGTGGGAATGTTTTACGAACACGAGTTATCTCGATATGACAAACAGGATGGCATATATCCACACAAAGCTAAAAATATCTCAAATACTATAAAGATAAGTACTCGTTACATGGACGTGGTATGATGAATCATATAACAGTTGTTAACCAGCTGAAAATATAATGCGATTAAATAAGGAATACCACAATCAGATATGGAAGAAGCTCAATGTATACACAGCAGAATGCGGAGTCAGGAAAACTTTGAGATTCTAAAGGGTAGCGAGTTTCTAGAATGTTGCATCAGTAAAAAAGATTTTAAATATAAAATATCGGAACTAAATCATGTATTATGTGTGAAACACCAGAAGCAAAAAAAAGAAAATACATCCAAAAAATAACAGGTGAATAACAAATTAGTACACATGAAGAACTCGATTAAGGCGACCACAATGTAAACAATGTCCTGGCATGGTAACAAATGACTTCACAGAAGAACTAGAAAATTATAATGTTTAAAATATGAAGTTGATCCAAACTACATCTCTAAAAAGCTAATGAAAGCCAAATGCAAGGTAAAAGACTACAAGTTAGTCTATAACATTTTGAAAAATAAAAGGTAATGCAAACCACATAAATGTTGATGCAATCATTCAGACATTTAAACCTTTCTCTACAATTTTACAAAAGAAGTCATACAAATTGCAGAATATGCTTTCTTTTTCTACTCAGGTATTTTACATAGAATGCATTTTTCCTCGATCCAATTTTTACTATGTACAACTTTATTTTACCCATACAAATTTCTGTCATAAAAAGAACTATCGCAAAATTACCAAACATCAGATGTTATGGAATGAAACGTACACCACATGGGTGAAATAAAATCCAGTACACCTTCTGTACTAAAGTGTGTAGATATACAGATTTTGGTACAATTAGTTTTAAAATGGTACAATTGGAGCAGATCAAAAAACCGACAGAGGAAATTAAATAACTAAATGCAAAATATCTGGGATAGAAAAAGTGTGCAAAATGGACGAAATTTAAATAATATTGCAGTAAAGAAAATCTGAAGTCTAGAAAAAGAGAAATTTTAAAAAAATTACACCTGAATGTCATATGGTAAAAGAGTAAATATAAACTCATTGTTTTTCAGTACAATGCGAATTTCACAGTAATTTTTAAGCCAAGATAATGGACTTAACTAGGTGTAGTCATTTAAACAGATTCTTTTGTAGACCCTAGAGAAGCAACAGAGCCTTACGTGTATCTGCGCCTAAGTCATCAAAGATGCAGAGCACGGAGACAAAAACATATATGAGAGAATGCATAATTAGGCATATTCATTCACAAAAAGCACCAAAAAGTATCAAGATAATAGATAATTGGCGCATATATCACATATACAACCATATATATATATATATATATATATATATATATATATATATATATATATATATATATATATATATAATAGATTCTCCACTAAGCTCAATCTCGAACAATAAATAATTCTCCTCTATAGATATAGATATATTTATAGATATCGATATATATGTGTGTGTGTAATTCCCCCATATACACAGAGATATATACACATACACACATATGATTCCAATAAAATAATTAATGGCTCTGTTACCTTTTTGTACAATAACCATCTATTGTCAAACTTTTCCCATTTAACAGTTTCTATAAGCGCTATTATGCTCCTACGTTACAATTAAAAGCAACAATTGTTTTGAACTGAGACAAAATTGGATTGTCTCTATCAAATCTACATTTATAAATATATCATCAGCCTGAGTTTTGTCTTTAATTCCAAATATAATATTTATGTTTGTGAATTCCAAATTATTTGAATGACTACACTTACCTTTTATCCATTATTAAATATCATTTTTTTTAAATCTTAGCGATCTGACAATCCCAAAAGATATGAGAAATAGCCTCTGCGTGTGACATACAAAAAGAGCAGAGCTCGTTTGAGATAATTCTGACTCATTTGAGAATTGCATTCGCTGGCAAACTTCTACGTACTATTTTCGGGTGCAATCACCTAAGATTTTGACGTTTTGAAGTTTCATATGGTAGCAATAAAAATTTCAGCCAGTCGTTATCTTCTAAATTGCCAAATTCAAAATTTAATTTTCCTCTAGAAGTTGGAACTTCATTGTTTCCATACATACCTCTACTTTCTGTTTTATTTCTTATAATGGTACACACAACAGTATTTATAAAAGGTTGTTGTAGATTTGAATCGCAATTGATTCTAAATTTACTTTTATATAACTTGATTGCTGCAAGTATGCCTTGAAAATGTATGAAATTAATATTAATAGAAAATCTATTTTTAAAACTATCAAAACTTATCCAGGAAACATCCTCATTAATAAAATCATTCACAAATCTAGGGCCTTTCTGAAACCATGTTTTGCAATACACACTTTTACCATCTGTTGTAATATAAGGATTAAACCATATTTGTGTTTCTCAACAATGTTCAGCTGTGATTATTTTCAATAATCTTGTTAGTTTAAAATATGCTTCAAAGACTCCTATCCAAAAAGGATTAAGATCATTTTTCACTGAGCTAAGGAAATCTGTTGCAAACAAAAAGACATTATCAATATTTGAAACAGAAAATAGTTAAAAACCTTTCCTTTTAAATTCATCACACAATATTCTTCGAAGTCATGTAATTTTCAACTCATTCACAAACTTAAAAATATTGATCATATTTAATCTCCCCTCATGATAATCCTTCATGGCAATATTTCTTTTAACTTTGTCTTT
This sequence comes from Margaritifera margaritifera, assembly GCA_029931535.1. Lineage (NCBI taxonomy): Eukaryota > Metazoa > Mollusca > Bivalvia > Unionida > Margaritiferidae > Margaritifera > Margaritifera margaritifera. The sequence continues at coordinate 1,606,691 of JAQPZY010001661.1, read as the reverse complement.
TGACCCATGCCTAACAAACTTGTAAAAGAATGTACTTAATTCACCAAGATTCTGTTTAGCTGGATTTGGTAATGATAATTAAAAGAAATGATCAATTTTAGAGATAGACCAACTTTTTATTACAGTTACATGTAGATCCAGGATGTCTATGCACAAACAATTGCATCTTACTCTAGTAACAATTGCCTAAACTGGATTCTGTTGACTGAAAATCACGGATGCCTCCAGTTATGTCAGTTCTGGTGGATATAAGTTTTAAAACGGAATTATCCTAAATCTGGTTAACGACAACAATGCTCTTTAGATAATTTAACCTTCCTGCTGCTTCTGAAAACAGTAATATATATATATACAGAGAGAGAGAGAGAGAGAGAGAGAGAGAGAGAGAGAGAGAGAGAGAGAGAGATAAATAGAACTACAGACTTAAGAGGGAAAAGTTCTTGACAAAACACATGAACAATGGTGAGCATTATTTTTAAATGTCAGTCATGTAAACCTATTTGGATGCCATTTATACGACTTTTGCATTGTTAATAGATGTTTGCACTTCTCTGGCCTTATATTTTTGTGTGAAAGTCTTGCTAGCACGAATATACAACAACTGCTTGAGTAGATAAATAGAATTTAATAATCATTTACCTAGGTAAATGTGGAGGATCCTATGATATTTTCACAACATTAAAACTATTCTGACATTTGTATTATTGTGAACGTTTTGTACTAGCATGTTTTGTGGGATGCGCATTCTACAAATACAAATCTAGTTTGCATTTAGCATTAATATTTAAGGAGTGATTATTTGTCGAAACGACTAAAGCTATCCAATAGGGCCTTTTACTTGTCGACATTCCCATGTGAATGCGATTTTGTAAATGATATATTGGTATAATTTAGCTACAAATGGCATTACACATGATATGTGTGGTATAATTTTGCAACTATGTGGTGCAAATGACATCACATATGATGTGTGGTATAATTTTGCAACTATGTGGTACAAATGACATTACACATCATGTGTGGTATAATTTTGCAACTATGTGGTACAAATGACATTAAAGATGATACACGTGGAATAATGTTGCTACTATACAAATAGAATAGTTACAATTTGTGTAAGTGATCAATATGCCTGAAATCTTATTAGCTTCTTTCTCCAATTAAGTGGAATCTGATATCGAATATAGCGCAATGAATTACGAGACAATATTTTTACAATATAGCAACTGATATGGATACTTGTATAATATCGACAAGCATCTGTGATTAATATTATGAATGATTCTGCTCTACAATTAGTTATGTGCACATATTTGTACTTAACTCTTAGGTGTTTGTATCATTAGACTTGACATTTGTTCATGTATTAATTCTCTGTTATTTTGCTTAAGTCTGCAACATGTAATAATTAATGTAGAAATTATGCAGACTATTGAATATTTGATAAATTGATTTTACAAAATTTGCATGTGTTTTAAGTGTATCTTTGTTACTACAGTTCATGAGGTTACACAAATGTTCAATATTTGGTCTGCTGTAGAATTCATTAGATAGGAATCTTTTGTGAAATTGAGATTTGAACAAGAAATTGAATTCATCCCCTTTCTCATTGAATTTACATATGCCATAAATGCAATCAGTTTTAATAATGAAAAGATCCAACTTCAACAGCAGTTTATGATTTAATCATCTGAAAAAAAAACATAATGTTCTTGCAAGCGTGAGTGTTTCAGAGCTATGGCACTTTTCATAACATTGTGCTAATTGACACATTTTAAAGTTAATACATTTACGGGAAGTGAAGATCGCAACTACCCATCTGTGTTTAAATGCATCAGTCACTTTTTCCTTAACGGGTAAATTCTTTGACCGTGGACAAAGAATAAAATATTCTCCTATCCGTATAATTCATTCACTTATTTGTTAGAATTGCCTCCTTTTGACCACATGGTGGGAAGGATTTAACAAAGGACACATGCTATTCTATCCTTATAATTGATTCACTTATTTGTTAGAATTGGCTCCTTTTAACCACATGGTGGGAAGGATTTAACAAAGGACACATGCCATTCTATCCTTATAATTGATTCGCTTATTTGTTAGAATTGTCTCCTTTTGACCACATGGTGGGAATGATTTAACGAAGGACACATGCTATTCTATCCTTATAATTGATTCACATATTTGTTAGAATTGCCTCCTTTTGACCACATGGTGGGAAGGATTTAACAAAGGACACATGCTATTCTATCCTTATAATTGATTCGCTTATTTGTTAGAATTGCCTCCTTTTGACCACATGGTGGGAATGATTTAACAAAGGACACATGCTATTCTATCCTTATAATTGATTCACATATTTGTTAGAATTGCCTCCTTTTGACCACATTGTGGGAAGGATTTAACAAAGGACACTTTCTTATTAAGGACATTAATAAACCTCATTTCCTAAGTTAACGTACATATTAACTTGTATTCAAAGTACACCTGTCGCAACCTTTACACGGGTGTTTTTTTTTTAAACAAAGAATATTACAGGTGCAGGTGGAATCTTTTTAACTATAATAAATGTTAAAAAAAAAATTAAAGTGGTTTTTTTTTTAAAGTCCATAAGGGACAACATTATGTGGTCCCTTCTGATGCTTTTTTTTTTAAGACAGGTGACCGGATTTACTGAATGGTTTATGCTCGCATTATTCGGTTATTTTTAACGTATCAAACAGCGAAATCAAAACTTTCTTCTTAAAAGTGAGTCGATTGAAAAGTTTCAACTTTATTTTACGTAAATCGCACAAGTTCTTCCAGCTTATACAAACGCACTTTCAACGATTCAAATGTTGGCGTTAAGTGGTCTTTCATGGTAAAAAAAAACCTAAGATCCTGGAGGAAACTACCGACCTTGGATGAGCGACCACCTACCCTTGCACATGACGGAACGTAGTATCGAGCATTGGAAAACTTATGTGCAGAGCGAACGCGCTTCCACTTCGTTATCCAGTGAGCCGATCCCTAGCTAAACGCACCACAACTTTCATGAAATTATAATGCACACAATATTTACTTGCTTTGCTTTGCAAGAGACCTGTGTTGTGAGCAACAAAATATATATAAACCATGTTGTCTGCATCGAAAAAAAACAAAACAAAAATTAACAGTTTGTTTCATGTTACATTCTTAATTTATTGCTTTTCCTCTCCATGTCATTCTTTTTTTTAAGGGTAGTAAAATGTAATTTCAGGTTGTTTTTAGAATATGGGATTATAGCTTATACAGGGAATGATTCATCAAAATTGCTATAAAAAATGTATCTATCCTCCCTGTTTGAGCTGCATTTTAAGACCACTACATCTATTAATATTAAACTTACCCTTTTTGTGTATCTTGGGATAGGATGGATATGTGTCGCTCACCAACACTAGGTCACTATGACCTACTATTTAGTACAAAAATAGTGACAATTATTTCTTAGTTCTAATTCCAATACCTCTTCACCTGTTGCTATAAAAGTACACTAAGAATGCATCTTAGAATTAAAGCATTTCAGACATTTCCAGGATTCTGAACAGCACTTAAATATGGTGTTTGTGCTCAAATTATAACACCCTTTAACTTATCTATTACGTTAAGAATGGATCTTCGAATACAAACATTTCACATTAAAATTGGGTCACTATGACCTCTTTTCCATGATTTTGAACACTATATAAAAATGGTGTCTGTGTTCAAATTATAACGACTTTTAACCCATAACGACCAAACATGCATGTCAAGTGCATATGGGAAATCAGTTATGTCCCATATCAAAACTGGGTTGTTGAGACCTACATTATGTGGTTAGTTGGCCACTCTCAAAGATACTGACTGATGTCACAGAAGTGGAGGTTATCTTGTGAGCTCTGTTCACTAACAACTCTAGTTCACTAGTTCAACTCTAGTTTTTACGAGTACGACATGAAGATAGTCAGGAGAGGTCTAGAAGGTGCAATTACACACATACAGTTTCACCTGATTCAATTTGTAAAAGATAGAACAAAATCTGAACAACACAACTACCGTATATACTCGCGTATAATTTGAGTCCAAATGCAAACAACATAGACCCTGATCTGCCGTCGCATAATGCCTGCAGATCGGGGTCTATGTTGTTTGTTATATTGATTAGTCCTTACAAACTGCAAAAAATTATTAATAATTGGAAGAAAGGAAAGTATTATTTGATAAAAACTTAAATGTGTTTAGTTTTCCTTATGAAGAGGTTTTCCTAGGATTATACTTGTCACATCAAGTACAACTCTTATGGATATATCACTATTTATGTTACTTTACATAAACTGACACACTTAACAAATTGTATTTTGAATACTCTTGTCTTATTGACAGTGGTGTACTGGCCATTGGGCATACCGGGACAAATCCCGGTGGGCCGCCGCCAAAAAATCCGTTTTTACCGGTGTTTTACTGGTGTGAACAAAACCCCGGGCCTGTCCCGGCAGACCGCCGCATCGGTAGGCTGGTGGGCCGTCAGAAAAATCCGTTTTTACCGGTGTTTTACTGGTGTGAGCAAAACCCCGGGCCTGTCCCGGCAGATAAGTCCAGGGCCGAGTTGCTTACCCAGTACACTCCTGCTTATTGATGTTGAAAACGATCGTTTGTCCTCATCCTTCATAACTAAAAAGAAAAGAAATATATATGTATATATATATATATATATATATATATATATATATATATATCGATGTCAACCCTGAATCCATCTTTACCATCAATTAAATATATATAAGATTAATCTTTTATATTATTTTACGAGAGAGAGAGAGAGAGAGAGAGAGAGAGAGAGAGAGGGAGGGAGGGAGAGAGAGGTGGATGTAATAACCTAAATTTTCACTCAGTAATGCTTGACGCAACGAATCCATCACACAGCATTTGGCTTGCTTTATCTATTGCTCTAAAACTGCGTATCAAAACTTCATCCCATTAGCGACAGCAGTATATAGTCTTTTATCATCACAGAAATTAATGGGAAATCATTAACCTACACTCTCACGAGCCACCACGCGCTCTCATTCGCGCTTTAGATTAGTTTGATTCTTCACGTGACCTTGTTATGCGTAGTCAAACTTTATTTTTAGATGAGGAAGCTCCTATGTACGTGGATGTCAAACCGTCTTTAGACGCGATTTTTCGTCTTTTTACATTGAACACAAGCATAATTTCACAATTTCTCGACATTTTTTATCAAACAGAAAAACTCAAACGCAAAGTAAAATTTATGAAAATGTATATAGTGCTCCTGTAACCACGGTCCCTACTTAATCCGGTTTGTTACGGTTGTTCTTTTATCATCGCTGCGGCCTTGCCCTACAGACGTTGAAGTAGGCTTACTGTCCTACCACAAAAGGCCTGTATCAAGAAGATTACCCGATTATTATAATCGCTCACATTTTTAGAAATTACCTTTTAATCTACACCGTATAGCCATTATTTTGATGATGTGCGTTAAACCCTATACATACATATATGCATGCATAATGTGCTCTCTCTCTCTCTCTCTCTCTCTCTCTCTCTCTCTCTCTCTCTCTCTCTCTGTGCATCTAATACGCTAATGTAATGGGACAGTGGTTCAAGGTCAAGAACCAAAGTACAACTGTAAACATGTCCCTTTGCTTCGTTTTCACAAATTTAGCCGCTACGGCTATTCCTCGCATGTTTGGAGAGAGGTTGACAGAGACTGTAGCTAAAGTATTGAACAAACCGGTCGCGGTATGTATAGTTTTTGATTTTTTTTGTTTTCTTCTGAGTTGACTACCTGGGGGAAGAAAAATATTGTTTAGTGGAGCTGGTCGAGTATGCTGGTTGCACACCAACATTCATAGTAAGCAACTATGGTTGCAAACTGCATGGTAACTTGACAATAAGATTAACTTTTTAAAAAGCTGCATTTTTACAAGACTGACAGCAGATTCACAGGACTACATTTTGTCATCGTGATAAAGGGATATTAATTAATACACAGTAGTTGAGACAAACGGTAAAGAAAGAAAGATGGAACAAGAAAGAATGAACAAAAGAAAGAAAATAATTGGAAGGAAGGAAGGAAGAACAGACAGACAGACATAAGGAATAGGAATAGGAAACGCCTAATTCTTACAAGTGCACGTGTTTTAAAGCCTTGAAAAACTGATTAATAAGTTCAGCTGGAAAGAAACAAACTGCTTTTTATGATTACAATTTATATGATGACTACCACACATTTATGATAACGAGAGATATCGACAACAGCGACATTATTATTATTATTCAGAGAATCACTGTGCACACGCTACCTGGTTTACCAATGGTGAAGGCGGGAAGCTCAGACCCGGCAGTACTAATTCAGATTCATTCCATAGCCGTTTTTGTTGTTGAGAAAAGCCCTAAATATTCTGAGCAGTTCCTGGAATTTCTCAAAAATGAATTCAAACTTCCTGCGAACAGGTAGTCATCTCTCTTTCTCTCTCTCTCTCTCTCTCTCTCTCTCTCTCTCTCTCTCTCTCTCTCTCTCTCTCTCTCTCTCTCTCTGCACACACTCTTGATTGGAGAGTCGATCACAATTCCAAACAAGATAAAGTAAAAAAGAGGAACAGCCAATCCATAAACTTCTCTGTACTTTTAACTTTTATGATAATACAAATAAAAATGCATCAATTACAAAATTGGGTGAATCTGTCGTCTCCAAAATTGCTTCTCGGTTAGGGACACACATACACGAAACTAATATCTATCACTAATGATGGACAGCTTCAGTCCATTTTTCGATATCTTTTCATTTTAACAGTCACCAACCACGGGGTAGTCCGAGTTTTAATAGCTTCATAGAAGCCGTAATCATCAACATCGTTTATGTCGTCATCACTACTATTATCTTCACCATCATTTTTATCGTCTTCATTGTTATCAATACAATATCACCATTGCCATCATTATCATTATCGTCATCACCACAACTATCGACACTATTCTCGCTACTGCTATTATTATTATTATTATTATTATTATTGTTATTTTTAGATTCATGTTGTAATACGTAGATCTTCCGGCATATATGGTTTGCGGTGGGAAATGAGCTTATTATCAAGAACAGTTAGTTTCCGAATCGAAAACGTCCCTACATGATTGTAAACTTTATATATATATATATATATATATATATATATATACAGTGCACATGACTCAGACTCAATTGAAAGCTTTGCTTAAAGAACCATTATCGCTGCTCAAACATACTCAAAAAGTAGTGGTCTAGTTGAGTTTATGATGATGCGTAATTATTTCATGTATTCGTTTAGGCCAATGATCGATCTTGAAACTTCATAATTATTTACCACACTCACTTAAGTAAACCAACGGTCTTCGATCATAATCGATCTTCAATCAGTGCAACACTACTATCCGTTGCTATTTTTCAGCTACAGTTTGTTTCAGACTAAGTATTACATTGAAAGATAATTTTATTTGTATGTATACTGCACAATGTATTGCTTAAATGAGAGATTCATAATGATTCTAATGTAATGTGGTTATTGACATATTTTATTGCTGTTGTACATATGTAATTGGAGCTGCTGTAAACGTATCCGCACAAGATGATTTTGAAAGAGTTCAATAAATCGATCTTAAAATTGCATCGAACGTCGGATTACCTCTTAGTGGTCTTTTCGAACAAATGTTACTGAGCATTGCTGGGGTTGTTTTGGGGTACAACGCAACCACTTTCGGTTCGTTAATCCGGATTTTCACATCTGTGCAATTGTGACCAGTTAAATCGAAGTTTGTATGGTAACATGTATGGTAACACTCGTTGAAACTGATGGCGTCACGTAATACTCGACGAAGCCACTGATATCAGTCATGTGTGTGTTGTGTTATGTTTGTGTATGTATGTGTGTTTTGTGCGTGTGTGTGTGTATATATATATATATATATATATATATATATATATATATATATATATATATATATATATATATATATATATATACGGTTATACGGTTTCTCATCACCGTCTCCCTCCTTTGTGTCCGCCAGTTTACGCTTATCTTTCATCCTTTCATCACAGCGTGTTTTCATGCAATATATATATATATATATATATATATATATATATATATATATATATATAATCATCGTCATTGATAGATGTAAAAATGTATTGCATTGTGCGTTATGTTTATTTTTTCCGACGTTCTGTTTTCTTTTTTACGTTCTGTTTTCTTTTTCTTCCTTTTATATGTATAACAGTTCTCTTGCAAATTTCATCGTGTAGATATTTTTTTTTTAAATTCTGGATTTTGTTCTAAGTGTCTGCTTTGCCCATGCAATTGTCCTTTCTTTCCCCAACACTAAGGGCTTACCAAACCCGTAACGTTGGAAAACCAACAAGGTCCCGCACCGTGAATGAAATGCAAGTCGAATGAGCTGTCTACTCAACGGGTATCCTTTCAGCGAGACACGAGAACAAAGTTTCTGACCCAAATACAATGTTCTTGTTGTTCTTCTCGTCCTAACGCCAAAAACCTTGTTCGAGAACCGTCACGAACCTCGTTCTCTGGTTGAGAATCCCTCTGAGGCGGAAGTAGATAGGAACAAGATGGCGAAACATGGCTAACATTGATGAGAATTTTTTTTTTTTTTTAATTTTTTTTTCTGGGATCAACTCGAGTTGTTACGGCTAGCACACTCAGGAATATCTGAGAACGTGTTCTTGGCGTTTGGCTGAGAATGTCAAAGAGATCGCCCAAAGATGGCCAACATGTCTATACTTGTGCCGCCATCATAATCATTCAATCAAAACATTGAAACCGTTCTTCTACAAACGGGTTCTGCTAAAACCCGTGCGATCATTGATTGTGCCTGTTCAGTTTCAAAATGCGGTTAAATAAATTGGTTTTTGTCGAGCCCACGTTAATGAGAAGTGAGACATAGCAGTCACCTTTTGGCGGTGGTGTCTAGATTTGATTATGGTTTTGATTTTTAAATTTTTCTTTCTTTTTTTCATTTGCTTACATTTCCTAAACCTCTTGATAGATTTCGTTCATACTTGGAATGAACCATTCTGAAGCTAAGACAATTCATTCTGCGGCAGTCTCACCCGCCCCACTGACCTAGTTGTCAAGGTCACAGTCGTAGAAAATGTGCGTTCATGTTTTGGTTACAGTTTTTATTTGCTTACATTTTACAAACCCCTTGATGGACTTCTCTTATACCTGGGATGAACTAGGAAGCTAAGACAATTCATTCTGCAAAATGCCCACTCTCCCCTTTGACCTTGATGTCAAAGTCACAGTAATAGAAAATTGTGTTATGATTTTTTGTTAAATTTTTTTTTTTTTTTTTTTTGTGCTTGTATTTCATGAACCTTTTAAGGAATTTTGTTTATACTTGGGATTAATCACTATATACCCAAGACAAATCATTGTGCGACATGCTCGCAGGCCCTGGGATCTTTGTCTTGGAGTGGATTGCCATATAAATCTACACCCTAAAATGTTACAGCTTGGCTGACTAAAACTGACTTTATTATTATTATTATTATTATGATGTTGATCATCAATACTTTTGTGGGTTTCAAATTTCGTGGTTTAGGTCAAAAGTGCTTATTTGTGGGTACCTAATTTCGTAGATCTATCATTTACAAAAAAAAAAATAAAAAACAAACAAACAACGATGCATATGTCGCTGTAAATGTTTATACCGATATTCATTTCCACGCATTTGCGAACAAGCAGGTTTAATTCGTACTGCAGTTAGTAAGTTGATTTATTAAGGTATTTCGTTGCTAACATCTGGAGTAAATGCGGTGATCTTAATGAAAATGCCTACTTCTTTTTCCAAATATGTCTGAGCTAACACATTTAATACCACTATTGTAATCTTAAATAATTAGGTTCTCGTGTGTTCTTAAAGATCGATATCAAAATATAAAGTTCTGAACAATTAGAGATTAGGCGCTTGAACAATGCCAATGACTGTAAACCTCTATTGTTCGAAACAATTCTGCAAAAATCGCCCCGTGGGAACCCCTTCTTGCTGGATCACCTTGACCTTGTGGTTCAAAATTGGATCCGTAAAGTTCGGATGAATTACGGGGTTATTAATGCGCGTATTATGATGGCTGTTGCTGAAAGATTGTTACAAAATATAAACATAAACTGCAAAGATACGGACAGTGGACATCTACATTTAAATCAGGTCTCGGTTGACCTGAAAACTTTAACCCGTAAGCCAATTTATGCAAAGCGGCTTATCTGCACACATGACAAAGTAGCACTTGCGACAGACCTGATTGATTTTACTAGTATTATATAGTAAACGATTGACTGATAGGTAAATTGTAAGCGACAATACGAGCCCCTATGATTGAAACGGGCATTGAGAAAGCATGACTAAACTGCCGATGTTTATTTAGCAGTTGATATGTGCAAAAATATATTTATAAATAGGAATAATATGTGCTTTGGGAAATAAAGAAAGACACGGACTGTGACTATATCTTCATTTATTACTACACATCAGGTATATAGTCATTACAACCTGACACGAATTTTCATGCTCATAAAATTTTATATTCAAATTAAATTGTAATCAATCAGTTCCAGTGTACCTTGTCATTCATGTACTTATCATAATGTATATTTCGCATTCTCACAACTATAGTTAGCCGTGGTATTAAAACAAATACAGAAACAGGTGATGCCATTCAAATGCATATGACGGAAGGGGGGGGGGTGATAAAGTCGGCTCGGTTAATATTTCGTTGTGACTCTAAATTCGTGGTCAAGCTCGCCCACGAAAATTGGAACCGAACGACTTTAAAGTGTTTTACATTATACATTATGTATTACATATTAAGTGACACAGTACAATCTGTTTAACATTTCTTAAGCAGTCACCCATTAAAAAAAATAACAGTGGAATCTGAAGACAGATGGCTGCTTACGGAACGCTTAATTTCTTCAATTATTGGGTGCAAGGAACCTCATCGTCACAAACAATGGGCAAAAACCCGCTACGCTTCTTTTTCACTCGTGGTTGCCTGTGGTAAGATTTCTTCGTCTCTAATGAATATGCATAAACAAAAACACGCAACACGACGAAACAAGCTCTTTCATATCAAGGAAAGTGCCCTTTTTATCAATCCATTAAGTGATTGTTTGGAAGAGAAACTTTGATTGGCTCATGTAAACAGCATGAAAGGTCATGTTTGGTAAACTTTCCGAGAACATTTTGCTCGAGCTCGCAACGATTGGTTATGCAGGTTTATACAGATTCATTAGAAATAAGGACATTTTTTAAGGCAGCCACGGGTGAAAAAGAGTGTAGCGGATTTTCACATTTGGCTTGCGATGATGAAGGAACCTTAAGTAGCAAATGTGGCTGCTTGTGGGTTATGATAGCTTAGTATAATTGAACTTGAATGCGCATTCGACTTAATCTATCAACTAGAATATATTTATCAAAAGAAAATATCTTTCTCTTTCAATATACTTTACATAAACAATGATTGTAAGAGTGTGTATCATAGGTTCTAGTTGGCTATCATAAATGGCTTGGCAAGACATGTTCCCCACCCACCCCATGCAGTTACAGGGGGTTGCTTGGGCGGTGCTACGCCACTGGCTGTGATAATATTACCCATGTTTATTTACATGCACATGTTCATGTCAAGAAGGATAGGCGATGCAGGTTCATTCAGGTGAAGGCTTGTCAGTTAAATGAGTTAAATATACAAGTTATCAGCACACCAAATAGCATGAAACGGCATACTTTGTGCAACAATACTGTTCTACACAGAAAATGTTAATACATGTGTGTGGTATGACGACTAAAACCGCCAAATTTTACATGGACCGATCCAATTTCGATTTCCAGGATGTACCATCAAATGATAATATTTTTGTCTACCTTTAAATTATTCAGCAGTTTTATTTAGAATGAGACTTCATTTACTCTTTTCAATATATTTCAGCTTTTCAGTTTTCTTCTGTTATATAAAAAAAACCTTGACTGTGTTCATTGAGCACCTGAAAACTAACCTAAAAGCAAAAACTTAATCGTATCGACGTGTCGATCGAGAAAGGTAACACTATATGTCTACATTGATACTTACAATGAAAGCTTATTTCTTTAGTCTAGAAAATATGCATTTTTTACAGAGCTCTCAAACTGGGGTTCAAACTACTGGAAATGATACTGTTTATAGATATTCTCATTATTTTTAGAAACACGGTTATTTTTAGGACAGAACCATCATAAAAATGGCGTAGGCAAGGGAGGGTTGAAAAACCATCCAAGCCTAAAATTATAAGAATATTAACCTATGTCATTAATCTTTTAACAGACCATAGGATAATTAACAGAAGCAAAGAATTTAAAACAGCTGTAACTGGGAAAATATCTTAAAAGCAAAAGTTTTTGTACATTTTCTCCTCAATAAACAGGAAAAATACTGCCAAGCTACAAAGACATGATTATCAGCACAACAGTTTATTTGAAAACTTTTGTTGTATTGACTATGTCAATTTTTTTTATAAAAAAAAAATTGTAGATGATGTGAAAATTAAATATGTGAAAAGTAAAAATTAAAAATAGTATACGGTAACCAGATAAAATGTTAAGTAATCGGACTTTCTGTACTGTGTTGTGACACTAGCCGCTCCTTATTAAATGGCTGTTTACCGTTACTGACACACCCTTTATTGTTATCTTGGATGCAGTACACTGTATCAATTTTTCTAAAGAAAGAGCTCCATTGGTGGTTACCATCGCCAATGGTTTGTTCTAAAACGTGTGAAATTATTCAGAGTATCAATTCCCTTTAATGGTGGGGCATAACAAATGTTGATGATGACATGTTTGGTAGTTATAAATTTGACATGATACGTTTTTGTTTTGTGCATAATGGATAGTACAGTGCATGCACAATACAATCGTAGTGTTTACATGTAAGAAAGAGTCTATTTTAAGGAAAAAGGGTGTTCCACGAAGGGACGAAAGGTTCTTGCCGTAGGAGTACAAATTGTATTCCTTACATTCATGAGAACTGTATTTTAAAATAGCAACATGATATGCTTTAGACATATGGCCACTCAGCAATAACACAGTTTAAAATGTGCATAATTGCAGTATCTGTAAAAAAGGAATCACCCGTATTAAAATAAAACAGATTTTTCCTTTAATGTAAACAGTTCGCTATCAATATCGTTTTTGCATCGTATACATATCCTGCAATACATCAGAACGGTAAGCAATTGTTATTTTGTCACATAAGATTGAACTAGAAATGCATCCAACGGATACAGATGTTCCTGCGAACTTAAGAATTCTTGGATCAAAATGTAAAGACAAACTTCAAAGAAAAACGTGGCCATAACTCGGTCATATTTGAAGGGACATAAGTGAAAGTCGAACGTTATCCAGTATTTCCCAATACAAGGTCTCATACGAAATTTGGTTTGAATTTATGAAGTTGGCCCTTCAGATGTTATCAAGAGGAAGCAGCATAACTCGGTGAAACTTTGAGAGAGGAAGGTGAAACTGAACCTGGGAACATGACTTCCTGATTTTGAGCCGTGCCAAATTCTGTTTCATCCCATACACACCTTCAATGGTTATACTGTGGAAACGAAATTCACGATGCAAAGACAAACTTGTACATGAAACGGCTCACAGGTCTGTCAAATATTGATCAGATAATGTGAATATAGAACCTGACCTGTCTTCTTGATATTAAGTCTCAAATCAAATTTAGTTTAAATCCTTTAAAAGTCGTACATGCGAACCTCCTACACGGGAGGATTTTTCTCCCAAATTTAGGGGTGTCTCCCGTTTCTCACGGAAATATCCCGCGTACGCAAATGTTTTAGTGAAAAAAAAAAAAACATTTTTTTTCACATTCTGGCTCCGGTATAGTATAATTACGGTAATACTGCCTGTGATCACCTAACTGAACTGGCTTAAGCAGGGCAAGACCAAGTAGTTGCTAATTTCACCCTTTCATCCTATCGGCATGGTCAACTGGCTTCATTATTTGAAGTTTGTCGAGGTGGATTATACTATTTGTGAGCAGAAGTAATTCGGAAGGATTAAAGACGTTAACTGATTTATGGTTGGGTTACTAGAGAGCTCAGTCAGCATAAAACAAAAAACATTACTTTGAATCTGTCCACAGGGTATGTTTTGCTTCAGTGCTTAAAGTTGTCGAGATGGATTCGAGTCTATACTATGTATAATCAAAAGTAATTTGGACAGGATTAAAGATGTTAATTGATTATGGTTGGATTACTCAAGAGCTCAAGTGGCATAAAAATGGGTAGGTTTGACTTCAGTATTTAAAGTCTGTCGAGATGTCTAAGCGTGCCTATGATAAAACACCAAAATTCAAGCAACCGAAATAAAACAAAATCCATTGATGGTTGGAAACTGAATTTCAGTGGTTGCAATCACGTCCAAAGGAACACGAATATGCATTCTGCTCTTCCTGTAAAGCTGATTTTAAAGTCTGTTATAGTGGCAAGAATGACATCACATATCATGCAGATTCCCAATCTCATAAAAGCATATTAACAGCGACAACAAATATGCCATCACTGAAATCCATGTTCACAGAATCTGCATAAAATATGGATAAAACTAGACATGCCAAGACACTATTATATAGCCGAACATAATCTCTCGTGAGTGACCATCTACAGAACGCGACCAGCGATCACGATTTTTCGGCAAAATATGCGTTTGATACTGCTATAAACAACCGCATCGCAAAAAACGATATAAACACCACTTACCTTTATTTAATCCCTTCTAAATATGAACGTAAACCAGACTAAAGTACATGTCACTAGCTGCCATTGTAATCCGTAATGCCTGGTATGAATAGGGTATTTGTCTCAGTTAATAATACTAGTAAGTGATAATCGTTTTCTGGATTTGATTGTCACTATTAAAGAGTAGTGATTGTGATGATAATGATAACAACAAAGGTGTCTGCAAATTAGGTTTAAAGTCACAAAGGGTGTGGTTGCATAATGTATGCATTTGTGCTTCATGTGAAGAATCTTACTGACAATACAACAATATTAGAATTAGACCCAGACAGCACCAATCTTGAGCAGTTCTGGCAGGCAGTCAGCAATCTGAATCTACCCACATGCTAGAAACGATTTAAACTTCTTGGTGGAATCAGTAGATTTGTACTGATATTGCCACATTCCAATGCAGACGCCAAAACGGACATTTTCCAGTTTGAGGAAACTTCAGGCTGACTATAGAGGAAACCTGGATCCAGTAATAGTACATAATCTCCTACGTGTTAAGATCAAACAATGATGAGGACTGCCACCTCTATAATCCAGCAATGATCTAAGAAATGCTAAAACTGCTTGTGGTACATATAAGAAGAGTATGAATGGCAACAACTTACTATTCAAGGATTGACTTGATGAGATGGTGTGCATATTTTAATATTTAAAAAAAAGTAAATTTGTTCAATAGTTGTAATTTTTGTCCATTGCATGCTAAAAATCAAGTCGATGAAAATCCCCCATCTTACCAACTTTTGGAAATCTCCAGATCTGTCCTGTCTTTTTTATCACATGTATGAAAAGTTATAAAGTGGAAATCACTTTTATGAGGTACAGGATTGATGGAAGGATGTTAGATGTTCCCTAACTTTAACATGACCCAAGAAGAAGAAAACAAAATTCGGTCCTCTTATAAATGAAAATATATCCTCTAGCTAAATCGCATCAGAATGTCAATAACATATAATTAAATATCTTTCTCAATTAAAATTTTGACAGGATCCAATTAAGCCTCTCTATTATAATTAAATGCAAGGCATTTCAAAATTTAGAAGCTCTATGAAACTTTTAAATGGATACTGTGTAAGCTGTAAGTATTGATCCACATGTCAGAAGTACATTAAAGTGTGTAATTACTTTATGATGAATGTTCTAAAATACTAATACACCATTTTTCACAAGACAACATTGGAAAGTTTTTAAATTGTTTCTTTCATTATCCCACCCCACCCCAAAGAGAAAGGCGAGAGATACATGCTCGATCATACATTGGGTTTCTTTATGTATGTAAGGCATTTTACAAGAACTTTCCATTCACAATGTAGAAACATCTAGTTTTTCCAAAGTCAACTGAAGCAAACTACAAAGAAATCCTTTTTTTAAAAAGTCTTTTTTCAGTTTTTATATTTTGAAAATAGTAAACAGCGCCCAACCACTCAATTGATTTCTGTAAAAAAAATCATTTACATTAGGAAAATATAAAAGAGCTAATAACCTTGCTAATTATTGAAGACAAATAGTAGACAACATAAATACTCTATAAATACTGTACATCCAAGACCCGAGATCATTTAATATTCTGGAATTTGTGAAAACATGCAGGCAACAGTTTTACGCCATTAGACTTGCTCATAAACTTGTCCTGCTTTCATAAATCAGCATAAAAAGAGAAGATATGTTCTGCTCCAATGTCCACATCTCATAATTTAGTTAAGTACAATAAAAACTGTTTAAAGACTATTGATTATGAATATACAAGGCCTTTGGAAAACCTAATATATGCCAGAAATGTCCAACATGACATATTTCTGACTAACTATAATATGAATATACAAGGCCTTCGGAAAACCTCATATATGCCAGAAATGTCCAACAGAACAGATTTATGACCAACTATAATATGAATATAAAAGGCCTTCGGAAAACCTCATATATGCCAGAAATGTCCAACAGGACAGATTTATGACTATCTATAATATGAATATACAAGGCCTTCGGAAAACCTCATATATGCCAGAAATGTCCAACAGGACAGATTTCTGACCAACTATAATATGAATATACAAGACCTTCGGAAAACCTCATACATGCCAGAAATGTCCAACAGGACAGATTTATGACTAACTATAAAACGAATATACAAGACCTTCGGAAAACCTCATATATGTCAGAAATGTCCAACAGGACAGATTTATGACTAACTATAATATGAATATACAAGGCCTTTGCATTTCCTCATATATGCCTGAAATGTCCAACAGGACAAATTTCTGACCAACTATAATATGAATATACAAGGCCTTCGGAAAGCCTCATATATGCCAGAAATGTCCAACAGGACAGATTTATGACCAACTATAATATGAATATACAAAGCCTTCGGAAAACCTCATATATGCCAGAAATGTCCAACACGACAGATTTATGACCAACTATAATATGAATATACAAGGCCTTCGGAAAACCTCATATATGCCAGAAATGTCCAACAGGATAGATTTATGACCAAGTATAATATGAATATACAAGGCCTTCGGAAAACCTCATATATGCCAGAAATGTCCAACAGAACAGATTTATGACCAACTATAATATGAATATACAAAGCCTTCGGAAAACCTCATATATGCCAGAAATGTCCAACATGACAGATTTATGACCAAGTATAATATGAATATACAAGGCCTTCGCATTTCCTCATATACGCCAGAAATGTCCAACAGGACAGATTTTTGACCAACTATAATATGAATATACAAGGCCTTCGGAAAACCTCATATATGCCAGAAATGTCCAACAGGACAGATTTATGACTAACTATAATATGAATATACAAGGCCTTCAAAAAACCTCATATATGCCAGAAATGTCCAACAGGACAGATTTCTGACCAACTGTAATATGAATATACAAGGCCTTCAAAAAACCTCATATATGCCAGAAATGTCCAACAGGACAGATTTATGACCAACTGTCATATGAATATACAAGGCCTTCGGAAAATATCATATACGCCAGAAATGTCCAACAGGACAGATTTATGACCAACTATAATATGAATATATAAGGCCTTCGGAAAACCTCATATATGCCAGAAATGTCCAACATGACAGATTTATGACCAAGTATAATATGAATATACAAGGCCTTCGGAAAACCTCATCTATGCCAGAAATGTCTAACAGGACAGATTTATGACTAATTATAATATGAATATACAAGGCCTTCGGAAAACATCATATACGCCAGAAATGTCGAACAGGACAGATTTATGACCAACTATAATATGAATATAAAAGACCTTCGGAAAACCTCATCTATGCCAGAAATGTCCAATAGGACAGATTTATGACTAACTATAATATGAATATAAAAGACCTTCGGAAAACCTCATATATGCCAGAAATGTCCAACAGGACAGATTTATGACTAACTATAATATGAATATACAAGGCCTTCGGAAAACCTCATATATGCCAGAAATGTCCAACATGACAGATTTATGACCAACTGTAATATGATTATATAAGGCCTTCGGAAAACATCATATACGCCAGAAATTCCAACAGGACAGATTTATGACCAACTATAATATGAATATACAAGGCCTTCGGAAAACCTCATATATGCCAGAAATGTCCAACAGGACAGATTTATGACTAACTATAATATGAATATACAAGGCCTTCGGAAAACCTCATATATGCCTGAAATGTCGAACAGGACAGATTTATGACTAACTATAATATGCCCAAATCAGACATTGGTTGTTTCTGATTTTAAAAAAATGCATGATCAGACTTCATGAATAATTGTTTTAACTGAAACTTATTCAAGGTTATTAACCTCATAGTATTCTTAAGATGTCCATTAAAACCTATGTGAAACAGCCTCAGGGCTTATGTAAACATTACAATTTAACCTCTACAAAGTAATTCCCTGCCTTAACCAATTTGGGGAGCATATCCATCGGTAATTTAACCAAGTACCATGCATATCCATCAGTATTTAATCAAGTACCATGCATATCCATCAGTATTTAACCAAGTACCAAGCATATCCATCAGTATTTAACCAAGTACCATGCATATCCATCAGTGCACAGTGAACAATCTGATCTGCCTTCGCATAATGTCCCAGATCAGGGTTAGAGCTGTTCACAATTTAGCATCTGGTATACTCAAACAAATGCATTAAATTTGTGGTCTGATGTTTATGTAAACAATCCTAGATTAGTTGGAAGTGTCAAATGATCAGGTTTTTGATTATGATGTTCCATAATCAATTATCAACAATCAATGGGTTGCATAACAACATTATTTCTCAAGAAATATTACATCCATATCGTTGTTTCTCAAGCTTATTTCGCCAGTGGAGCTGTCTTTATATAATCTGGTAGTTGCAATGAAGTCATTCCATACATGTTTTATTGAAGATGTCATTAACTGATTATAAATAAGTCATGATGGACCAATCATTGAGTTTGAAATGTTAACTGATTCCCAACACTATAACAGATGCATCTGAAGTGATTTAGAATGATGGTAACTAATGCACTTTGACTTGATCAACACTGCAAATTGCTAGGCCCAAATACATATCCATAGTAATATATCTGTGAGGCTAAAGAAATCATGAACTACATGTATAATACTTTCGAAGGCTGACCAAAGTAAAGGAAGCCTTGCATGCAGAGTTGTATTGTCAAGACATACATAATTATGCTTAAACCCTACCTCCACATCCCCCCGCCGCATAAATGAATAAATGATTGATCATGTTTAGCAAGAACAAATGAACAAATAGTCTTGACGACTAACTGTTAAATAAACTGAATCAACTTTGATGGAATGCCAATGCAAATCCCCATTCTGTTATATATGCTGCCTCCCTACCTTTTACATGTTATACTGCCTACCTACATCCCATGCCATGGTTATGATTTTAGGTCATGATCCTGGGTCACAGCCTGGGAATGGGTAGTGGGTCTAAAATGATAATCTTTCAAATTAGTCAGTATGTACTAAAATAGTGTGGAGATTTTCCATGATGAGCCATCAAAATTGTTTTAATTACAATGTAACAAACATCTAATTACATTCAGACATTTTTAAAGACCAAAATTTGCTACAGATGTAGACAGTATTTAATAGCAAAGTACAAAGTGGTCTGCATATTATGTATCACTTTATACTGTACAATGTAATTGTTTGTTTTTTTTTCAAACAACAATGAAAAGAGTTGAGGAAATATGAAAAGTATATTTCAATGACCCAGAATGTTACTTTAGTTCTTACAAAGGTACTTATAATTTCATTACATTATTACAATTTAATGTCTATTAAACTGATAATGATATAAAAGACAAACTAATAAATAGACTCAAGATTTTGCATCACTGTACACTAGATATAAATTTTTTCACACAAGCTGACTTAGAATTGGGCCAATGGCACTGTAGCTTGCTTCCAAGCTATGCCAATAGTAAATATGGCATGACCCAGGAGTCAATGTTATAACATTGCATATGTATATTTGTCTCTTTATGTTCAGTAAGTGCATATGTGGTTATAGGGTGATTGGTTTGGCTTTATGGGTTTAACGCCATTTTTAGCACATGATAGGCTATACAATGCGGCCAGTAACTCTGGTAGAGGAAGAACCCAGGGAAATTCCCGGGAAGAACCACCGACCCACGGGAAGTTACTGGCAAGCTTTCTCACATAACCACATTGGCCGAGCCCGAGACTCAAACTCACACGGACAGAGGTGATATGGCAGTGATCGGTAAAGGCGAGCGCCTTAGACCACTCGGCCACGCGGGGCCCATGGTTATGGGGTGAGGATTTTGAGAGTTCCAAGATACGATACAAGGGCAAGACCCCTATTCAAGAGGCATGATGGGACCTCTATTGGATACTTATATAAATTGATCTCCTCATGCCCATTAAATGTATACATGCCTAGAGGTTGGGAGTTTTAAACAGTTTCCAAGTTATGACCCAGAGGCAAGTCCCCTTCCCCAGGGTATGTACAGGATGTATGTCTGATTTTGCCTCATGTCCTTTAAACCTATATATGGTTTATAGAGTGGGAATCTCAACAGTTTCCAAGTGATGACCCAGGGACAGCACTCCCTTACCTCTGGGGCAAGACCCAAGGAAGTAATCATAAAATCTATCATGTGTTATATCCCTGGACTCAATGATGACACGTGCCAACTTTTTAATCACCTATGATACTTAAGAAATTATTTGAAATTTATAAACCCATCCCCACCTAGGGGTTATATCAAACTTTCAAAATCATCATGCACATCTACAGACCATCCAAATCATAACCCAATGTTTCAAGTCTGAATCTTCAGATGTGTATGTGGCGATGCACTACATTACTGATGGGTGGATGGACAGACCTACAAACAGCCAAGATGACATAATTCATGCCTTTTCTTTCCAAAAAGTGCGTGGATAATAAATGTCATTTAGCACTTTGCATTTTTAATATATATGAGTTTCATAAACTTCATGTCTGATGAACATGAGTTTGAGAATCTATTTACTACATAAATGCAAAAACTTTTCATTACTAAACAATGTTGCTAGTTGACATTGCCATGTGTTACCTTGCAATCTGACATACAATGCTGTAACTTAATGATATGATGCTATTATATGCTCTGTGGAAAAAAGTGCTACGTTCCCAACCTGTTTCAATGATGTCTGGAGAGTGCAGTAAGGTAAAAGATGGAAAAATTAATAAATATCTAAAATCTCCTTTCCATAATAAATTTCCACAATGCACACACAATTATATTCCATAGGAACTTGTACCCATTGGGTTTTTTTTCTTTGAATTGATCATAGCTGTATGATTTTTTTTCACTGTAACAGACTGATTAATGCATCAAAGAACTTGCTTCGATCATCTGTCTTCATTTCCATTACTGAAAGGAAAGAAATTATCACCTTGAGAAATTCAGTATGCCATATTTGACCCAAAAAGCACCTATGGTACTTGTCAAATTCATTTTAATACCCCCCCCCCCTCTTCCAGATCAGCTGCGTTAACAACTATACTCCATGTAATCATCAGTACAGTTTCATAGAGAACTACCGTCTACACTCACTTATAAGTAGAGTCCAACTGCAAACAGCATAGACTTTGATTTGCCGTCACATAATGTGCCAGCAGATCAGGGTCTATGTTGCAGAGATGCTGCCAGGATTTTAAAGGGGAGGTCCCCCTTGTCACCAAATTAAGGAGGAAGTAGAAAAAAAGGGGGTCGGGGGTCGGAGGAAGCGGCCATAGTTCAAAATCCTTAAAATATGTAACCTCAAGTTGTATAAGCATTATTATGTTGATTGTTTCTGAGCTTAACATGTTCCTTATCTGTGTGTGAATACTGTTGTGTGCTGAGAACACCCTTTCACAGTCTGCTGTCTGAAGGGCGTATGCATAGATGGCTTAGCCAGCTTGGTTGCTATGTACAAAGTTTCATTTTCATGAATCAGTGCTTTGCTGACTACTATGCCATATTTCTTATCTGTTCCATAATGCTGTATTAGGGTTTTAAGTCCATCACTGCCATAGTTTGCTTGTTCAGAAAGAGGTATTTTGATCAAATAAATATCCTTACTTTTTAATTTCTCTTAGATTCTTATTAATACAATTTATCTTAACTATTAGAGGGCTATATAGTTTTGTAGCACAAGATCCCTCAGGAGTTAATTGTTTGCGTGATGAAAATTGCACTCTACTTTTAAATTGCCTGTATTTTTATTAGTCTTGGTATTCTGCCTTTTCTACATTTATACCGCTGAATATGGGGTTGACCAGCATGTACATCTGACTCGTATTCAACATCATTTTCGGGTTTAAAATCACTCACTGGTATTTCCAGTAACACTGTCCTAGCTCCAATAATCTTATATACTTCTAAACTTTAAAAATGATTGTCATCATTGCCATCATCAGCCAGTACTCGAACGAAATTGTCATCTGAAGATGAATCATGTTGGGAGTCAGCCATTTTGGGTTTTCTAGGTAGCTCATATTTTAAACAAGCATTTGTAAAACTGTCTTGATCCAAGGTTCAAACGATGATAGAATGCTTGTTCCTGGGCCCAATGTGTCAGTCAAATTTAGTGTAAAAACCATTCATGTCAGGCCGAAGTACCCAGATATGTAAATAGTTGCCTACCTGAAAAAAGACAGATGTCGCGACAAGCGCTACGAGACCTATACCGGCGGATTGACTTATGTCGCAACAAGCACATTAAGAGTTAACAGTTAAATAAAAATCGTATTCTGCAGAGAGTACATTTTTATATGTGCAACTTTAAACTAATTTGCGGGAGTAATCGCGCACTAATGCTCTCCAGGTGCTCAAATTCGCACAAATTTTGCACAATTCACGCACTCGCGTACCCTGGCAGCATCTCTGATGTTGTTTACTCCTAAAAGACTTCATAGACCCAGATCTGCCAGTGCATTATGTGACGGCAGATCTGGATCTCTGTAGTTTGCAGTTGGATTCGTCTCATAAATGAGAATATGTGGTATTTATATCTTGAATATTTCTCAGTTTATACATTTTGTGCCAGCAACAATAATTGATAACAGTCTTGGATACAGATTATAGTCAGACACTCCAACATCTTACTTGTATGCAAAATATAAATTTCAGCTTAAAAAAAATAAAATAAAATAACAAGTAAAATGAAGGGATAATCGTAATGGTTACACATACCAGATCTTCATTAAATATCTAAGGACAATTCTGACGGGGCCACGGGTGGCCAAGTGGTCTAAGGCGCTCGCCTTTACAGATCACTGACATCTAACCTCCGTCTGCGTGGGTTCGAGTCTTGGTTTTGTGAGAAAGCTTGCCAGTAGCTTCCCGTGGGTTCGTGGTTCTTCCCGGGGGGTTTCCGGGTTCTTCCTCCACCAAATATACTGACCGCCATTTATAGCCTATCATGTGCTGAAAGATGGTGTTTAACCCATAACAACAACAACAACAACGTTTACAGTTGTCCACAGTTAATTAATTATTAACTTAGTCATTTTAATCAAAGAAGAGAAAATGGACCAACATAAATGGCACTATTCCATTTAAACTTTTCAGGTGGTTTATAATTTTCAAGTAATGCTATGCCCAATGTTTGGAGAACATTCATGTGAAGATGAAAATTCGTGCATAAGTACATGATAGAACCATTGTTTCCAGCATACACAACTTTACAGGGATCATACTTGTTTCTAGCATACACAACTTGAAAGGGATCATAATTGTTTCCAGCATACACAACTTGAAAGGGATCATAATTGTCTCTAGCGTACACAACTTGAAAGGGATCATAATTGTTTCCAGCATGCACATCTTGAAAGGGATCATAATTGTCTGAACAAGTGTAACCTATTAATCACTGGGTTGACACCTTTTATATTTGGTCTACGCCAGTTACTTAAGAACAAATCGACCACAGCTGCAAAAAATAGCAGTAGGGTATAGCTCCCTCTTCGACCATATATATTAGCATTAATATAATACTTGACAAATTGACAGATGGAAAACTTGAAGATATCGACAAATAAAATCTATTGTCCACCAAACGTTTTGAATAATAAATAAATTCACTGAGTAGGAAATTATGCCAACTGCCTGGAAACTTTCAAAGAAGGGGTTGGGGATGCTTATAAGGACAAGTGCACTTATTGGAGCAAATAGCATGGTATCTAGTATAAGATCATTCATGAGGGGGAGGGGGGCAGACACGCTTTGATGTTTTAATGAAAATTTGAATGTTGAATCAGTATTGATGGCTGAAAGTTTAAACTGGTTCCAAGTCAACTTTCTAAGCAATTGCTAAAGGTCACAAGTCACTGTAAACCAATCTATTTTTTCTGCCACTTGAACATACAGATTAAAATTTCCCCTGACTTTATACTGAAAAATCAGTGATTTCTCCCCAACTTTCAGATCCAATACAAAAATATCCCTGACACAATCTAAAATTTCCTGACTTTTCCCCTACTCTTTCAAAAGTATATTTTTCTTTAGATTTTTCCTTAACACATGGGAACACTGAATACAATAATTTATATTTAAAAAAGTAAAAAACAATCCAAAAAACATTGTATCTTTAAGCAGGGCCATGACATTTAAAATGCAAGAATAGCCAATAGTACCTTTTCAATTTAGATACTTTTTCAAATCAGTGAAAAACTTGTCGAGCTGGAACCTGCACAAACTAAGGATTTTTAAAGCAAACATGGAATTTTTTTCAGTTACTATTACTTTACACAAAACATGAAAATGTATGGTTTATTTGTCATTAAAACTTACAATTAGTGTAAACTAAGAAGACGAGTACCCAGCCATGATTACCTAAAGGTAAAACTTAACAGGGCAGATGTACAAACATAAGGATGAAAGAACAGGTGGAAAAGAGTAAAACTTTTTGCCTCTTCCTCATTCAGGCAACAAAAGAATCTTCAGAATTTAGATTTACAATAAACATATTAAAACTGCAATTCCGATGATAGGACCCATTTTATTATATGGCATTTATTATGGTACTTAGTGAATGTGTCAAATTTGTCATGCAATGTTCTTGCATTGGTACTGGCCGCTGCCTGTTCAAATGCCTTTCCAAAAAAGCTGAAATATTAAATGAAAAGATCTTTTTAATTTCATATAATTATAAATTGTACAATGAGTTATCTTGATATGTGTAGTGAACTCTTTATGACTCATATGCCAGTGTGGAACTGAGGTGGAGTTGACTTACTGACAAGCCTAATGGAAACGACCAATCTTAATGGACCTTGCACATTTTATAGCATGGGATTGAAATGACAATGGCAAAGGTGAAAACCAAAATGCACTACTATTACACTTTTCATCTGAAAAAAACAACTATTTATTATGCAATATTAATAAAAATCAATTGTTAGTTGAAACGCTTTTATTTTTTTCTGTAATTTCTGATTTGTATGACACCTACAACTAATGTAACCAAAGATGAGAAGTCTCAATCTGATTTATGTAATGGTTCTTATTATCTGGGTTAGAAGTGAAATTAACTTTTAAAATTTGAGGTTTTTTTAGTTTTTTCAATGTTTTAAATTTTTTATTGAGGTTCAGAACACAAAGCAGTTACAAGATTATATCCATGCTGAGCATAACATTTATTAAAAATTTGAAAATGAATGATAGAATAAAATGACTGGATGTCTTTAATTTGCATAATTTGTGTGCTTTCTCTACTGCTAGGCTAGCCTAATGAAAAACCGTGTGCAATAAAGCATTTTGTGTGGGGTCGGGGTAAAGTAGTTCATCATTTCTTCAAATTTTTAGATTTTTTTTTTATATAAGTTTCCTTCATTTTTTTGCTTGTTTTTGTGTGGCTTATTTTAGGTTTGGTCAAAATGAAAAATTTTGAGGTTTTTGAGGTCCACTTCTAACACTGCATTATACACCTACTTTAGTGTAACCAATCATAACCTTTCATTTATACCATGTGACTGGCGATTATAATTGCATAATGTACAGTTTCTGAATCTAACTTAAATGCATACGCTATACTGGATGCCAAATATCCATACTGGATGGTTAAAGCCTGTATTGTACAGAAGGGAGGTAAATGTTGTTGCTTGATTCCTATAGTTATTTCCCTTGCTGAAAAATGTTTTATTGCCACATTCATACCTGACTAGGTTCTCTAAATTAAATTTGTTTCACATTACTATTTCAATTTTCATATTTATACAAAATAGGACAAAATCTTGACAAAAGGTCTTTCTTAAGCACTCTATTTCTTGTTATTTTATCTTAGAGACATATGTAATAAACAATGTCTGTAAATGCAACAAGTGTTTATAAAATTAAATTAAAAAATAACAATGTTTCTAAATTATACAAAACTTTTCCTTCTTCTTTTGGTACTAGATTTAACTAATGATAACTTATCTCACAATTTGACATTTTATGTCGGAATATGTGTATTCTGTTTATTAAAGTATCGTTATATGTTGTTGGTTCAGGGGAGATGATAAAATTAAAAAGCAAATATGCAGTTATAATAAGAGTGTGCCAACTACAATGACAACAGCTACTACTACCACACAACATAGACAAGAACAAAAATGAATAATAATAATAATAATAATAATAATAATAACAACAACTAGAAAATAAAACTATCATCATAATCATAATTCGCATCATCAGCTTATTGTATTATACTTTCAGTGGTATATTGCATTTTAAATCTACTTAGATCTCATCTTAATTTTTGCATCAATTTTGACAAATTTTAGGATGATCCGTGATAGTACCTCTATCCTACCAGGGAGGCTTGATCTGCCAGTTGACTCTGGATGTGTGTGTGTGACGTGACATGCTCTCTCTCTCTCTCTCCCTCTCTCACTCTCTCTTCACCGAGCCAAGAACCTGGAGAGGGTGCTGCTCCTCCCTCCAGGGGGGGCTCCCACCTCACTCTACACCCTACTCATTGCTCATTTGGGAGGGGTCCAGGATCCCATGGGTCCTCAGCCCTTATACTTCTCTGAAGAGTTGAGACTGAACCCAAATGAGAAAGGCTAGGCTAGTCCTTTTTAAGTCCTAAGGGACCCAGAGGAGCCTGAATACTGGGATGATGGGGAGGAAGATCCTTTCCTCCTCCTTTATATGTCCGACTGCTCTTGGTGAGGTCCCACACCTCATCAGGCCAGAGGCAGCAGAGCGGACTTCTGTCTGTCTGTCTGCAGCTGTGCACAAAAGACAACTGGTGTGGAATTCCATAGGGCTTTCTTGTGCCCACATTTTTCCATGCTTTATTTGGACATTTCCTGCAAAGTCTGAAAACAAAGTTTTACAACTCTATGACCTAAAAACATGTAACAGAAAGAAAGTGAAACCACCAAAATCAAGTAAATCAACAAGCAATTTATTTATAGACAAATAAAAGTGAAAATTCAAAAGACACTTACAATAACATAAATTAAAGTCAAAATAATCCTAAGTGTCCTAATCACAAGTCCTAAAATACATAATGCTCCAAAATGAATTCCAATAGCCTTGAATGTCCTGATGTACAGCAAGTCTTGAATGTCCTGATGTACCACAATGATGTAATCAAGCATGTTTTGAATGAATTCACATAAATCCCAAAGTCCTAAAATCTATGAGCACTTTAGTATTTCCAATTAATATTTTAAATAAATAATTCCTCTTTCTGAATTATATCTGGTTTTCACAACTGTAACATCTAATTATTAAAATAGCTTCCTTACAGAATGATGTTTAGAACAAGACTTTTAGAACCCGAATGATCTCTTGTTTACTAACCACACACACACACACACACATATATATATATATATATATATATATATATATATATATATATATATATATATATATATATATATATATATATAGGGGTACCTGACAATTCTCACATCAGAATATGAGTAATTGTTATGGAAAATTACTTTGTGTACCTGACTTTTGTCACAACAAGACATAGAAATAACAGTCCAGCTGCTAACAAAACCGCTATGCTATGTAAACATGGTGTTTACAAAATGACCATAATCTGACTAAAGTAGACCTTGCAATCATTGACACATATTATAAATTCAATATACATAACAAAAGAAATAAACAATACAAGGAATATAAGAAGCGTGAGCACTTAAGATGTCACACACTGTATTGTATATATACAACTGATGGTGAGTAGTGTGCAAACTGTAACTACACCACTTTAAGATTACAGTAAGTACTAAACCTGCATACAGACAAATGACTGCCAATGAAGAATTTATATACAGATGAAGAGGCGTGTGACCTATGGAAACACATCAATCTTGTCGCTCTTTAATGAATCTAGTATTGCTCTTACTCAATGGAAAAACAGGCAAAACAAATTGCTTGAAAGTATAAAACAAACCAGACGAAATGCAAGTAGACTCATTCTAATGTAAAAAAAATTACAGTAGTGCTAATCCCTTTTGGGAAGTACTAATGACACAGCAATACTAAATATAAAACCAGCAAGAAAAATAAATAATTAATTAGGAAGCTGGTGGGTGACCCCCTTACACGCGAGACTAACTCAACGTAATACAGAAAGGGGAGCATACATAGATGTTCACTATCTAAGGGAACGACCGATAAGGACGACTCAGGTTTTGGCAATGAAGTGAGCAAATATGTGCCACATTGCCTGAATAAAAAACAATAAGTAGAAATAAAGATTACCCACACACAAATGGGGGGGGGGAGCGTTAACTGGGCACTGCTGAGATCACTGACAACAAATGCCTGGAAAACTCCATGAGACCTTGATTAGTTCACAAATGAAATAAGAACTGAGGGAATAAACTCTGAAAAATAGGGAACCTGTATTAGTTTGCCCGACGCACGATTTTACACGAACCAAAGGCACAATTCACAAAGCGACTTTTTGCAGACTTGAAATGCAAATGGTGTTCTAGAAAAGATGAGGACTATGTTGCATGTGTCAGGGACTTGGGCAGGTTATGTTCTGGATTCTTTCCAGAACTCTCTATGGAAGTTCATCCATGGGAGGATGAATTCTTATTATAAGGATGAGGGTAATTCCATCCCAGAATAACAAGCTATGCAATATCAACAGGTATGTATTACTGATTTTAAAGGCAGCCATCTTGAAAATCTTGTTTTTGCTACTCCAAAATGTAACGTCATATCGACATTGGGGTTTTCACCAGAAGATTTATTATGATATCTAGTTGGTCCTGATTTTACCTCAGCTATATCTGCCACAATAAACATATTGAAAATCTTGTAACTAATTCTCCTGAAGGGATGGTGATATCAACAAAGGGTTTTCACCAAAATTCTAATGGTGACAAGTTTGTCCTAAATGTAAAAGGCATCGATCTTATTGCTCACACAGTGGCTAATTTGAAAATCTTATTGCTCAAGAATAATAGAGATGGTCTCAACAATCAGCACTTAAAATGAAGAAATAGTCTTCTCATGAATTCCTGGGAATTCAATATGAAAAGAATAGCATCAGTCCCTTTGAGGGACTCTTGTTACTGAATTTGTCCATGTTGTGTTGAAACCCATATCAGACTCGACCCCTTCAGTGTCTCGTCCAATACAAGTTTTTCAATATAACATAGACCTGTAGAAGAATCAAAAATCAATTTTGTACAGATCACTAAATAATAAGCTCTTATTATGTATGTATTCATATACTATAGGTCATAAATTGTTACATAAACCATACTTTTATTATTGTTTAGGTTTTGGATTATGACTATCATACATCTTTGAGCAGAAAAAATTTAGGGCTTGACACAAAAATAATGCAGATTGTTTCCTGTATATTATATAAGTTCTGGGACAGCAAGAGTATGCATGCCTATATCTTGCTTGGCCACATCTGATATAACTTATGTTTGTGTTGTTAACATTTGATGCTTGTGTTGTTAACATTTGATCAATGCACTATATTAAAATGTGTCATTGCCCATGTGCATTTTGTGGCATATACCATGCACGCTCTTTATAAGTCGACATTTTTTACTGAACATTTTATTCTTGCAGAGAAGGGATCGGCTTATAACTGCAACATAAACAAATTTTGATAAATCTAGGGATAATATTGGAAGCTCTAGATGTCTGCAGTACGTACAAATACTGTCGATTAAACTATTTTTACGTTATCAGTCCACTATTCCTATTGAGAAATGCATATATGGTATGCACTGTGTTGACCCGTTTCATCACGGTATTCAGTACACAATACTTGTATTTACATTTATTAACTAGATTTGTGTTTGTAGAATGCGGATCCCACAAAAAGTGTTAGTACAAAACGTTCACAATAATACAAATGTCAGAATAGTTTAATGTTGTGAAAATATCATTGGATCCTCCACATTTACCTAGGTAAATGATTATTAAATTCTATTTAAATACTCAAGCAGTTGTTGTATATTCGTGCTAGCAAGACTTTCACAAAAAAATATAAGGCCAGAGAAGTTCAAACAAATATTAACAATGCAAACGTTGTATAAATGGCATGCAAATATGTTTACATATTTGACATTTAAAAATAATGCTCACCATTGTTCATGTGGTTATGTCAAGAACTTTTTCCCCTTAAAACTGTAGTACTCTCTCTCTCTCTTTCTCTCTCTCTCTCTCTCTCTCTCTCTCTCTATATATATATATATATATATATATATATATATATATATATATATATATATATATATATTACTGTTTTCAGAAGCAGCAGTAATGTTACATTATCTAAAGAGCATTGTTGTCGGTAACCAGATTTAGGATAATTCCGTTTTAAAACTTATATCCTCCACAACTGACATAACTGGAGGCATCCGTGATTTTCAGTCAACATAATCCAGTTTAGGCAATCGTTACTAGAGTAAGATGCAATCGTCTGTGCATAGGCATCCTGGATCTACATGTAACCCTGATAAAAGTTGGGCTATCTCTAAAATTAATCATTTCTTTTAATTATCATTACCAAATCAAGCTAAACAGATTCTTGGTGAATTAAATACATTCTTTTACAATTTTGTATGGTATGGGTCAAAAGACACAATTAAAAGAAATATTGCCATGAAGGATTATCATGAAGGGAGATTAAATAAGATTAATATTTTTAAGTTTGTGAATGAGTTGAAAATTACATGACTTCGAAGAATATTGTGTGATGAATCTAAATGGAAAGGTTTTTAACTATTGATAATTTTGTTTTGTTTGCAACAGATTTCCTTAACTCGGTGAAAAATGATCTTAATCTTTTTTGGATAGGAGTCTTTAAAGCATATTTGAAACTAACAAGATCATTGAAAATGATCACAGCTGAACATTGTTGAGAAACACAAATATAGTTTAATCCTTATATTACAACAGATGGAAAAAGTGTGTATTACAAAACAAGGCTTCAGAAAGACATTAGATTTGTGAATGATTTTATTAATGAGGATGTTTCCTGGATAAGTTTTGATAGTTTTAAAAATAGATTTTCGATTAATATTAATTTCATACGTTTTCAGGAATACTTCCAGATATCAAGTCATATAAAAGTAAATTTAGTATCAATTACGATTCAAATCTACAACAACCTTTTATAAATACTGTTGTGTATATCATTGTAAGAAATAAAAAAGGAAGTAGAGGTATGTATGGAAACAATGAAGTACCAACTTCTAGAGGAAAATTAAATATTGAATTTGGCATTTTTGAAGATAACAACTGGCTGAAATTTGTATTGCTACCATATGAAACTTCTAAACGTCAAAATCTTAGGTAATTGCACCCGAAAATATTACATAAAAGATTGCCAGCGAATGCAATTCTCAAATGAGACAGAATTATCTCAAACGAGCTCTGCTCTTTTTGTATGTCACACGCAGAGGCTACTTCTCATATTTTTTTAGGATTGTCAGATCGCTAAGATTTTTGAAAATGATATTTATTAATGGATAAAAGTCAAGTGTAGTCATAAAAATAATTTGGAATTCACAAACATAAATATTATATTTGGAACTAAAGAAAAACTCAGGCTGATGATATAATTAATCTGATAATTCTATATGCAAAACAATATATTTATAAATGTAGATTTGATAGAGACAATCCAATTTTGTCTCAGTTAAAAACAATTGTTGCTTTTAATTGTAATGTAGGAACATATAGCGCTTATAGAAACTGTTAAATGGGAAATGTTTGACAATATATGGTTATTGTACAAAAAGGTAACAGAGCCATTAATTATTGTATTGGAATCATATGTGTATATATGTGTATATATATATGTGTATATGGGGGTATTACACACACACACACACAGATATATATATATATATATATATATATATATAATTATATATATATATATATATATATATATATATATATATATATTTATATATCTATATCTATAGAAGAGAATTATTTATTGTTCGAGATTAGGCTTAGTGGAAAATCTTTTCTATATATATTATCTTGATACTTTTTCGTGCTTTTTGTGAATGAATATCCCTAATTATGCATTCTCTCATTGTTTTTGTCTCCGTACTCTGCACCTTTGATGACTTAGGCCCAGATACACGTAAGGCTCTGTTGCTTCTCTAGGGTCTACAAAAGAATCTGTGTAAATGAGTACACCTAGTTAAGTCCATTATCTTGGTTTAAAAATTACTGTACAATTTGCTTTCTACTGAAATACAGTGCGTCTCTATTTCCTATTTTACCATATGACATTCAGGTGTAATTTTTTTTAAATTTCTCTTTTTCTAATCTTCTCATTTTCTTTACTGCGATATCACTGCACACTTTTTATATCCCTGGTATTTTGTATTTAGTTATTTAATTTCCTCTGTCGGTTTTTTGCTCTGCTCCAATTGTAACATTTTAAAACTAATTGTACCAAAATCTGTATATCTACACACTTTAGTTCAGAAGGTGTACTGGATTTTACTTCACTCATGTGGTGTAAAGTCTCATTCCATAACATCTGATGTTTGGTAATTTTGCGATAGTTCTTTTTGTGACAGAAATTTGTATGGGTATATTAAAGTTGTACATAGTAAAAATTGGATCGAGGAAAAATGCATTATATGTAAAATACCTGAGGAGAAAAAGAAAGCATATTCTGCAATTTGCATGACTTTTGTAAAATTGTAGAGAAAAGTTTAAATGTCTGAATGATTGCATCAACATTTATGTGGTTTGCATTACCTTTTATTTTTCAAAAATGTTATAGACTAACTTGTAGTCTTTTACCTTGCATTTCGCTTTCATTAGCTTTTTAGAGATGTAGTTTGGATCAACTTCATATTTTAAACATTATAATTTTCTAGTTCTTCTGTGAAGTCATTTGTTACCATGCCAGGACATTGTTTACATTGTTGTCGCCTTAATCGAGTTCTTCATGTGTACTAATTTGTTATTCACCTGTTATTTTTTGGATGTATTTTCTTTTTTTGCTTCTGGTGTTTCACACTTAATACATGATTTAGTTCCGATATTTTATAATGAAGCTCTTTTTCACTGCTCCAACATTCTAGAAACTCGTTACCCTTTAGAGACTCAAAGTTTTCCTGACTCCTCATTTTGCTGTGTATACATTGAGCTTCTTCCATATCTGATTGTGGTATTCCTTATTTAATCGCATTATATTTTTCAGCTGGTTAACAACAGCTATATGATTCATCATACCACTTCCATGTAACGAGTACTTATCTTTTGCGATTCGCTCTTTATAGTATTTAAGATATTTTTAACTTTGTGTCGTTATATGCCATCCTGTTTGTCATATAGAGAAAAACTCGTGTTTGTAAAACATTCATACGTAATCCTCTCCATTCAAGTCCTCTAGTTTGTAAAAGACTGGATAACCTAAAATTACATGCCCGAATTTGTGTTTTTAAACTCGAAGCATTTCGCCAGTTTTAAGTATAAGTTAAAGAAATGTAATAGTTGTCAAGTAATGAAATATATTTATCCACAGTTTGATCTGTATGCTTCCTTCCTTGCTTCAATTGGAGTCATGTCTATTGATCTGTGATGAGTGACATGATCCCTCAATTAAACCTGGTGTCACGTCAACATATTTTCTGGTTTCATCTTGAGTGAAATACTTTCACTGTCTAGTCTAAAAAGTCATGCTAATCATTCCCACTAAATATTATTGTGTTATGTCTGAGTAAAATAGAAAATATTTAGTATTTTACTTTTCCAGCAAATCGTTAACTTTCCTGTAGTAAAACTCTTTTTCTTCATGAAACTGTATCTTTTCAAGCCATCCTTTTGCAGAGTATGCGTCAGAAAATATGAAATCTGATGCAGTTTTTAGGTAATTTTGTTTCTTTGCTATTTTACATATAGTCTTTCTGCAATACGTTTTCCATATCATCAGATGATTTCATATTTGAAATGAAGGTATATTATGCTCTTGAAAGTACATAGTTTGCTGAAAAGGAAAACGTGAATGGCAAGTAAATTGTGAAAGGAATTTTAAGTCCGTGTCTGGAACAAATTTGTTTTTTAAAAAGGTTAGTTTTGCTTAATTCTTATTATATCACATATTCAATAGAGACTAAAGTTATATATATGCAAAATCTATACTGATTGTTTTAAAAAGAAACTATTTCTAAGTTTACACTCGTTTCGGTGAATCCGGCTTCAACTGTGAAATATAAATTTACTTCCTGTAAAAACCTTTTCACTGAGTTTATACTCATTTTCGTCTTTAATAGCAAAACACAAAAGCAATAACAAGTATAACACTCACGAAAAAAAAAAACAACAACAACAACAACCACTACGACTTCTGCTACTTCTAATCAACCGAATCATCATCCCCAGTGTCGACCATCATCATAATATCTCCCAAAAAACAAGACAACTGGGTGTACTCCTTAAGGGAAGGATTGTGTAGAATGGAAATGTATTGTGAAGTCCAACTATTTGTAGGGAACGTATGGGAATAAACCCCAAATCCAAGGGCATACTAAGTGTCAATCATTAGGACTTATTTACTCTAGGTTCTGTAAGATGTGTAGAAAAGCGGTCTATGCAGGTCAAGCAGAAGATTCTTTATACCAACGAAACAGTTAAAACATTCTAAATTCGAACTAGAAAAAAACTGATGATCCTGTAGCAAAGAAATGTAATTACAACAGCCACTCTTTAAGTGATTATTAAGCGATAAATCTTGAGAAAGCGTACGGTACAAAGTCGTACAGGTTGGTAAATGAATCATTTACAGTCAAAAAGCTGAAAACCATGTCTCTAACAGGATTAATTCTCAGTGTGAATTGTATTGACATTTTCCGCGAAAGCGATTCGTAAGGTACGTTTATGTTGAAACTTTAGATTGCATACATGATGTCACCTTTCAATGGTTTCATTCGTAATAAACTAGGAGATTTATCATATAGGTTTGGAACGTTACACCGTTCTCTATCTCTCTCTCTCTCTCTCTCTCTCTCTCTCTCTCTCTCTATATATATATATATATATATATATATATATATATATATATATATTGTTACTGAATTATGTATCATCTTTTAAATTATAATAGTTTTCGTTTGGTTTTATAACCATTGTATTATAATTTCTTAATTCAGTAGCTTACGCTATTGTAAAGTACACATGTACATGTACTTCAACAATGAATCAGTGTTTACGTCCAGAGAAAATCAATAATAATGTCGGTCAACCTAACATAACAGTGAATCACGTGGGTGGCGCGTGCTTGATCAACATCTTGTTGATTTGAGATTGGGGTAATGCTATTGTAGTGCGTGGGTACTTTTAGGGTATCATGCGTGACCTGGTTTCTGATTGGTTGGAATAACTTGTTAAATGGATAGAGCTAAAACGTAGTTTCCGAGCCATCGGTTATTCTCTCACACGCAGTAATAGGCTATATAATTATATTTAATCGCTGCGTTCCTCATTCTTATACAGTTATATCAGATCATAAAGAGAGAGGAGAATTATTTATTGTTCGAGATTGAGCTTAGTGGAAAATCTATTATATACATAGTACAATTTGGATTTTAGTACTATTGTTCAAGGAACTTAACAATAATTTACATTCACAGCAGTTTACCTGGCATTATTGATATTTTGGATTTAGAACTGAAAAGCATTGGTATATCATAACATTACAAACTCATTCATTCGGAACAATCTTTCATTCGGAATATTCATTCACTCGGAATACTTTTGATTAACTTCTGGATTGTTGAAGTGCATAGGATAATTTAGGACTAATATAGGAAATTCTAAACTGTAAGTTATTTTTAATTCTTTTACTTTGTTTGATTAAATATTTATATTTTAGGAAATTAAATTTGTATTTTAGAAATTGTGAAAGGCTTGTTTGAGTCGTTCTTTCTTTTGTTACATTTACTCCTAGTCGTAACAATATGTATACATATATATATATATATATATATATATATATATATATATATATATATATATATATATATATAATCTCTATTTTTCTATTTTTATTGGCACTATGTCCCAAAATGTTTGAAAAATGTACTTTGATAGTCTATTTATATAATTGCTCAGTGTATTTAGCAGTGATTCTCAGACCTATATGGCATATGATAAACGCATTTTGCCTTTATATTTTGTTCACTTCCACAAGCTTTTTGCTCTTAAACCATTCAGTCAAATCTGCACATGAGCACCGCCTGACCTGTTGATAAGTATCTACTTTTACGTTATCTTTAGCCGTTCTTTAAGTTTAGTGTTACTTTTACAGAACACAATTGTTGAATATTTGAAATTATGATCGAGTAGGATTCAATCTCATTGAAAAATGCATAGAAATCTTGATTGTTGCTACCGAAAAATCTCTACTCATTTTTAATCATTTTCAATGACTCTCTAAGCATTTTAGTGATAATTCTGGTTATAAAGTTTACTTTTTAAAACGTCGTGGTTCTTTTCTTGTTGGGAGACGTATTAATCGAGATCTTGAATTTGTTTCTGACTTTCTTCTGAATCGGTTTGTCTAATATAGTAGCATTCATTGTCTTGGATTTAATTACAGTATTTCAATATATATTTTTCCAGTTTAAATGTGTGTTGGATGGGCAGAGAGAATAAAAGATAACGTGTTTGCATATGTATGGAACTAAAGGAAGAATTAAAGGTATGTTTGCTATTAATTCAAAGAATAAACATGA
This sequence comes from Margaritifera margaritifera, assembly GCA_029931535.1. Lineage (NCBI taxonomy): Eukaryota > Metazoa > Mollusca > Bivalvia > Unionida > Margaritiferidae > Margaritifera > Margaritifera margaritifera. Next base: position 1,569,093 of record JAQPZY010001661.1, on the reverse strand, counting down.
AAACAGTGAATACAATAATTTGTATTTTATTTAAATGACTTTCAGATCGACAAACACATTTTAATTCTGACCGTTAAGAAAATGAGTTCACTAAACACGTGTCCGCTGTAGGCAGCTATTTATTTTAAGGAGATGTTCATTGTAAACAGGTATTCATGTAGGTATGGATGAAAATCATCATGACTCCTGTAATTAAAATAAATTAATTTTAGTTGATGCTGTGATATTTTCATAATCTTACTAAACACTTAGTTGGCGAGGAAAAAGTGGACTAAAGTTATTTTCCCATATTCGGCAAGAAACAGATTTTCTTTTAAAATGAAAAGTCACGACACTGTCATGAGTTTTGTCATAATGTTGTATGAGAACGGGGAATATATTTATTTATCTGAATATCACCCTCACCTCCTGTTTACCAGGCAAACGTTGGCTAAGTTTTTCACCGTGTTCTGTAACAAACCGAATTTTTTTGCAAATGAAATGTCCTGACATTGTCAGGAATTTTGCCATAATGTTGTATAAAGAAGGGAAAGTGTCTTTTTTTAACTAACATAAGAGAAATAAGCTATCTGTCATACATTCTATTTTACTTGATAGCCAAACATTCCTGCATACATCAATAAATGAAATATACACAATATAACTGCTAAAAAAAATTCAAGCGGTACAAACAGACAGGTTCTCAAATGTTGGTCATCAGATTGAGCAAATACAAAGATTTATTTCCATACAGCCATCAGAAAATGCTATGATGTTTTCTTACCAATGAAAAAAGTGGCTTCAATTTTGAGATAAGAAATAATATGAATGTTAAATGTTGCTCTTAGCCATTTAAAGTAAACTTTTTGTCTCATAAGGATGATTTCTGAGTCTTTCATCTTTTACAAATGAAGTGGACATTGTCAACAACCGGCTGTGCGGTGTCGTGAAATATGACATTCATCGTATATTCAGAGCTCTATTTTTACACCAGTTTGGAACTACCCGGATGTGTCTTAGTAGGCTGCATATAATATTGCATTTTAGACGGAAACGGCTACGGCACTCGGTACCATTGTATCTGTATAATTTTGTCTCACAACAAAATCAAGATACCATTATACAAGTGTTGACTTATTTTTCACAGAAGGTTAATTATGACAGTTTTAACATAAATAAATAGAAACGAAATCCGACGGAATTCGAACTAGATATAACTGATTAACGTTTTCATTCGTTTTATCTACTGAACTAATCTGAAAATACTGCACAGTGTGGAAAATTTGCTCAATAATCATAAAGTATTATGCGATTTTTTTATTTTCTATAAAAAAGTATTTTAACGTTTACAATAAAGCCATGTTCTTCCATAATGAATCTTTAACATAGGAAAAATTTTACTATTATATTCTTCGGAGTAAATATAGTGGAGATAGTCACTTACTCTATATGGTCAATAAGAAATTAAAGTCGAGACTCCCCACCACCACCAACACGGCACACTGTCCCGAAAATGTAACAAAATTACCTATTCGCTGATGCCTATTTTTATTTAATATTAAAGTTGCCTTTTGATGTGTTTGTCATATTTAAAAACTTCAGAAACAATTGATTCAAACATCCCCCAAAATTGGTCTCCTCGAAATTAAATGTCTGGTAGGAAATATCGTCCTCTCTGGGAGAAATACATATTAGGTTCGACGTAGTCCTTTAAGAGCTGATAAGCCACCTAATGTGGGCAAGATGGTAAAGATATTATCAAGTTAGATCCATCACAATAGACAACACGAGTTTATTTAGCTAGAGTGTCTGAGAAACTGATCTAAAGTAACGCATAAACTGAATCAAGATGAGATAAACTGATGAAGAATGTATGGACAAACACGCGGACAAACAAGGATAACACTATATGCACGTTCCACACTTTTCAGGGACAACCCAATCCCAGGGTCATGAAGGATATTAGGTCAATAAAGTATCAAATATGCACAAATATAAAACATAACAATATATAACATTTTCCTTGCATTTCACTAAGAGTATATTGTTGATTGAAATTCATGACATGTAAAAGTGTGTGAATATTGTAAATTAGTATACATGGATAATAACTGTGGCACACTGCGTTTTGAACCTGCAAATTACAAGGATTGCTTTAACTTATCGTCACCTTGATTTCTCGAATGAACTGGGGAAAGTCTCGTTTCATATTGTTTAAAATAACCAATCAATGTCATCAACATTATAGCTATAATTGTAATTGCATTCGAAAAGACTTAAAATTTTAAAGTTTCACTAATTAAGAATTGTTTAGTGGCTAATGTTTAATTTTTTTTTTTAATTATTCCCAAGATCTGTTTTTTTATTTATTTGGTGCTTAAGGGAACATCTGCACATGAAAGGTTATATAGTGCAAGGGCAATAGTTTAAGAGTTTTTCCAAGGGACACACCTTTGCAGCCGAATTTGCCTGGTCTGAGCAAGATTCGAACCTGCAACCTGTGATCACAAGTTTGTGGCACAGTTGCTCTAACCCTAAGAGATGTACTCACCTAAGCTTCTGAAACACACATTCCTTCCTTGCACCACTGCAAAAAAGTTTTATGTATATTTGTAAGAAAAACAATGAAGATTTTGCACACATATCTATCCACTGGTTCTTAATTTAAATGAATTGCGAGGAATTACGCGTAGCTGCGTAATTGACTATATTTACGTGTGAGTTATTGTACAAGGCACTGAATTTTTTTGTATCACGATTAATCATAAATTCATTATAAACAGCAAGAAATGATATAGCTTATGGCATATCCTTTTATTAGAAAATACCATCTGATTAATGGGCTTGTTACAATATTGGAGAACAGCCATATTTCGGACGAGAGAGAGAGAGAGAGAGAGAGAGAGAGAGAGAGAGAGAGAGAGAGATACTACCATATTTTCTCATACAAATTATTTGTGTCATCATTGACACAAAGTGAACATGGATCGGTTAAAAGCAGGTTCATCTTATCACCGTATTTCATTCATAACAAGTAGTAATATATAACTGATCTACATAAGTCTAACACTGTAAAACCTCCACATCTCGATTTTGTTTTCTTTTTCTTTGTCATACTCAAAAGGACCATGTCCTCATTTAAGATTGATATGTTTGCGAATGAAAGATCCTTTAGTAATTTGTTTTTATTTCGATTTATCTGTAAGTTATTTGATATTTGTTCTTTCCTAAGGGTTTCCAGTTATTTGCCACACTCTGCCTTGTTTTTCAACTTAAAGTTCTGAAAACCAATTGTTGCCAACTGGTATTTAATTCGATGTGTGATTTCCGCCAAGACTTTTGATTAAAAAGCACCACACTATGCACTTTTCTTAATTTGAAGCCTAACTGATGGTAAAGCTTGAAATTACGATAATGAATTATGTATTTGTTTTCATCTTTAAGTTTACATAACAACTTAACCACAATTGATTTAGTATTTTTTTTTTCTTATTATTTTATTTGAATTTAAGGAGATAACTTATTTTCATTGGGAACTATTTTCCCAGTTGCAAGGAAGCAGTCATTGAAGTAGTTGGGCAAAGCTTTAGTTATTTCTAAATCAACCTCTAACATGTTTTAATCACCAGGGAGGTTTAACTTACTTGTATCTACCAATTTAGTTTCTTTATCACTTCCTCGGGTAATTGCTTTTCCATGAAAAAGGTTAACACATTGCCCATTACATAAGTTATTGATATCGAGGCACATTATAAATGATTTAGGGTTCCCAGCATTTTACTTTCCTTCATTTTTGATTTTTAAATCTTCATCTGCATATAATTCATCGTTTGCTTTCGCTTCCGGCTGTCTTCACACCAAGCGCGCGGTTGATGGAGCAGAATAGATCGAGTTTATTTCCGTACTGAGACATGCTTGCTGTTCAGCAATGGTGCTCTCACAATTGCTATTGAAGCACGTGTGTACTTCATTAATAAGCGCATATCGCTGATTTGTTGTTGCTGTTGTTGTTGTGTTAATGGCACTTTTAACACATTATTGGCTATATCATGCCAAAGAGTGGGAGCTAAGTGCCTTTTACAAGGATAGATCGAGGCAGCCGATCCAGGCAGGCCTGGGCGGGTATCGAAACCAAGACCCTTGGATTACGAGTCAGGGGCTCTACCAACTGAGATACCGCGGCTCCCCACATCGTTCATTGCTGATAGCACGAAAAGCGGATAGCACAGATGAACAGCAACCAAAACAAGGCTAAAGGCGGCTGTGACTTTGAAAGTGATAATTTGGTCGTCCTGAAGACGACCTACCCGCTGAAGATGAAACGCCATTTATCGAGCCTCCCGCTGAAGACGATGAGACATAAGTGCTCCCGGCTGAAACCCCTTTTTGGGCCGCGGCAGCGAGGTGCAAGCCGGATGGAAGAAAGAAGATGTCTTTTTGACGGGAAAACCAGAACGACACCTAGCCGAGTTTGATGCGTATCGCCAAAATCTGGTGTTAGTTCGAAAGCGCATCATAACTCTCTAGTTTCTGGCAGAGCGAACAGATCCGTCGCGGTAAAGTGAGTCAAAAATTTATTTCGCTAACTTGGAAAAATAGCCCAGGTAAATTCTTGGCCCCATCCACGCTAAAAGCTAGGGGTCTGAATTCGTCCGAGCGTTGGGCATCAAGTCTGAGATGATATCGGGTAAAACACAAAAAATACAGCTCGAGAATTGATCTCAACGGAAAACACACAAACTAGCAGATACTGAGCTACTCGTTGCAGCTGAATCGGAGGACACAGCGCTCAAGGATGCGGCAACCCAGGAACCTGACGGCCTCTTGGCCTAAACAAGTCACATCAGACCTTGAGATCAACATTGACCTGGACAGGCTTGGAAAAAGTCTGGAAGAATCGCAAAACGAAAAGGAACGAGTGTCGTAACTCGAAACCAAGCAAGAAGTAACCGAAACATTACAAGGGAGACTTCACATCCAAGTTATCGCAGGTGTTGAGACCATCATTAAAATATCCACGAGGACACAGCACTAGCTAAAAATTGCGAACACTCTTCCACAAACAGGGAATTATTGTAACATCGATTCACACCGCGATGGGGTTTATAATAAGTACATATGCCCTCGCAGTCAAAAACGGGGGCAACACACCGCCTCACCCAGCCCGGGCGCCAAAAGCAGACGCAGGAGGAGTAAAATAATATGAAAAAAGAATCTGGAGCGGTTGGCTGGAATGCTGCAAAAAAGCTAGCAGTAAAAGCGGCAGCGGCTCTGTCCGGAATTATCGGGCCTATTGTGTCACTCTTACTACGAATGGCAATGTTATCGGCTGGCTGGCTGGAAATCAACTGGTGCTACCCATCACGATAGCGGTCGAGTTCTTTATTGTTCTCAGTTCTTATTTGCGCTGGCACCAAGCGAAATTACATCACTTGAAGCATCACCGCAATGCGCCCACGACAAGTGCCTCTTTGTTGGCTTCGTGATCTTCGGCTTCTTTCTACTCGTGCACTCTCAGAACGATATGCATGGTGCCGGCTTTAGCCATTGTTTCAACAGACGCGGGCATCAAGTGCATGAACTCCTTCGACGATAGAGGTAAGCGTCTGGGATTGCGCACCAGGGATTTCGCAAACATACGCCTGGGCGCTCTCGCTGAGACGGTGTGAAGCGATGAGAATTGTCTAGCATGAAGTACACAAATCCAAGTATTGTCACTGCTTCCTCGTCTTGGGCAAAATATGCGACTTGTTGTTTTCCGCCTGCCGGCTTCCCAAACGTATAGTGATCGGTTTCAAATATAGCGTCGTCTGGCACGTTGGCGGGAAGGCTTTCCCATGTCCCAGGTAACCGCCTCACGCGCTATTGCTCTCATTCGAAGGGGCCTGCATGTCTGCTGTAGAAGTCGTGAACTAGCATAACTACTGTTAATATTTCCCCAATCTCATCCAAGGCTGCTACAGTCAAATCCATCAAAGATACGAGGGGCATTGCTAGTGTAAACCAAACTAATAATCTAATGTCTCCACTGTCAGAATCTATCTACCGGTGGTATTTTTAATATTATACAAGTTTAAGTTGTCAGTTAAGTAATATAAAGCATGTATATGTCTGTTTTACTATGTGCTAAATTTACAAAAAAACTGGTATGTATTTAAAACATTTTGTTAGAATGACATGCACACGGAAATTTGCCGACGCCATTTACGCACAATTGCGTACTATAATACATGTATAAGAAGGAATATATCTATGAATATTAGAGCTGTCTGTGTCTACTAGTCTAATTAACAGTGAATTTTCGAGTACACACAATTAATAGTGCACACCAGAAAAGTTGATAGCATGTACTCAACAATTCCCTGTAAATAAAGTGTAGATTTTTCCTTACGGGGAGGGTCATAAAAGGTTTGAAACGACGGACCTACACATTTTGTTAAGAATGATTACGTTTATTATTACTTTGCCAAGCAAAATTTAAACATCATACAGTAAGCTAAGCCGTGTCAGATTTTGTTTAAAAAAAATGTGTTTAAAAATTGACATGGGTTTTTAAACGTGACGGTATGGTCGTTCCGAATAAACTCTGGGGCATACATTTTACTGTATTGTTAAATCCCACATGCGGATTGAAGGCTTTTTCATCAAATTGAGAATGATTGTTATGAAAGTCGATTGTGATGGATCATTAGTTGAAACACATCACATAAACACGTGCAGTTACCATGCACATAATCCTTTGGGGGTGATGGCTCTGCATAGTTTAAATTTCTAACCTCTTAATTTCGTCCCTAGGAATTCCAGTGGGGGTTGAATTTAAACACGTGTCTGGGATCAGTGGAGGCCTCCACCCGCACAACAGACCCTAATAAAGGGAATGAATATTGTCCAGGACAGTCTAAGTTACATTACCCCCTCTCGCTTCTCATTTGGTTGGCTTCGCCGGCTCCCCGAGATCCGTGCAAAGTTGAGGGGGCCATCAACCATTTGTCCTGATAACCCTTCTTCCGTAGCCATATTAATGGCCTTATAGGGGATTTCATTTCGAGAACACGCGGTGGAAGCCTTAGTGTTTAATTGGAGCTACTATGCACGCAAACAATCCTGTGATACGCTACTTTATTTGGGCATACCAGCGGGCGGGGTGGGTCTGCTCGGGATTCTTAGAGGGGGAAAGAATGTTCAAAATTGCCAAATATTTGGTACGATCGACTTCCTGCTGCTAAAACGCTTAGTAAATCGTGTAGTCTATCCATCGTCGCATCTCGCATGCGGACGAGAAATGGTAATATGTATTACTACACTCATTCAGTTCCTTACACATGTCCTACATTTTCTGCATTTTTGATACAATTCAGCAAATTAGTTATAAATTCAGCAGATTAGTTATAAGTTCAGCTCCACCAAGACTATCTTATGTATGTTGGACACTAATTTAAATACAATATATCAGTAAATCAGCATATGTTATGTTACAGTTACCAAAAGACAGTATCGTATAATAACAAAATTCAAACCTCAAGTCAATCTGACCTTCTACGCACTCCCCCCCCCCCAACACACACACACAACCCCAACATACACACACCTGAGTTGGGTACGTAATGTTGTATATTAAATCCTTGTTGTTTACTTTGCAAACAAGCTTAAGAAAAATATTATTTGCAATTACACCCTCCTACTTTGCTAGCAAAATAAAGCACATAAACTCTCCATTAATTGTTGGTTTAATTGTTGTTTGTTTTCTTTTTTGGCTAAAACCCTTCGAGTGCGGTCAATGCTTCATCATCCTGTTGTATCCTTAGGCAATGCCCGTACATACAGAGTGACGTCATCCGCTGACATGTGTTAAGAGTGTTACTCAATTTGTTTTTATTTCGTTCTAGTTTTCAGTCAAACGATTTTTTTTATAGTCACGTAGAATAAATACCCCGTATAGATCATAATCAACACACCCAATTATTTCCACTGAAATAAATTGAGCGAAGAATGTTAACATGAATTTAATCACTATATTCCTACTTGCTGTAAGTTGGTTGTGCGACCATTAGAAACTAGAAATGTAACTTTACAATAGAATTAAGAGTTAACGAGCTATTTTTAATTTATTTTTTTTTTGTGCTTCTTTTTAAACTATATATGACTAAACAAAAGGAGATCTTTGTGACAGATTATATATATATACTACTTTACGCCTACGCAGGTGAAATAATAATAATAATAATAATAATAATAATAATAATAATAATAATAATAAATGCATGTCCTGTAGTAATAGTGGTTGTATGGTATGTCTAATGGAAACGATCCAGATAAAATGAAACATAACCTAAGTGCCATTGAACATAAAGTCTAAGCACAGGCCGATGGTACCCTTCTGACGACGCCTGCAACGATTTAAAGGCTCAGTGATATACACAATGTAATCAACAACATGAACAAGATAATAGCAACCGTAAACCTAAATGTTTTTCGTTTCTTTTGAAGTGAGAGAAAGAGTAATAACCTGTAATATATTTCATTTTTACGAAAACAAAAAACGGCATAAACAAAATTATTCAGAACATTTCAAACACAGGGTGTTCTAAATCTGAGAAACACCATCATTAAAGAATGGAAATATGTGGTAAGCTATATTATGCGATTTTTCTTGCCAAATAATAACGCTGGATCTGTAAACTTCCGTTTTAAGGTGATAGTAGTTTCTAATCGTGTTGAAAAATGAATGAAATAACAGTGATTGAAAGTAAAGTAGTAAAACATACATAATATAAACTAAAATTTATTCAAAAGGTAAAGTTTAAAAACCTACAAAAACTTTTCTTTAAAACATTATAATAGTGAATACGGTAAAAAGTGGAGCGATAAAATAAGGATTATCACAAAAAGTGGAGTCAAGAATTAACTTTATGTTTTTCGAACTTTTGGATATATCATATCTTAGAAATTATGTAAACTGATGTTCATTTTTGAAGATCGGAATATGATTGTTTCTATGTTGAAGATACAAGATACATACTACTCCCGGGTTCTCGTGGTGAAGAGACAACAAACCTACTGCTCCAGGACTTTATGGTTAATATGCAACATACCTTCTATTCCCGGTTGTAGTAGGCTACTTGATATTGTTGGATTGTGCAATTGTACACATCCAATTCATAATTAACTCGAGGTTTGGCAAACCCAAGTGTAAAGCGCGTCCTTCCACTGTCCCAGTGTCAGTACCGCAAGATTTGTCAAGACCTAAAATTTGATCTACCTCAGAATTGTATTAGATCCAATCGAGATCCAAAACAATTATATGCATGTTTTCAATCTGGAAAAGAGTGCTTTGTTTAAAACTGCAAACGTTACTGAAAGTAATCAATGCCATCATTAGTCCCCAACACAACTATTAAAAAAAACTACACAAGTTCAACTAGACGATCTGGGGTGTTATTTATGGCAAGACCTCCGTCTTACATAGCTATGAGTCACTCGTTCGTAATATTGGCTTAAACCTGATTTTGGAAAGAAATGCAGCTTTAACATTTCAGTCCTCTCAGTCTCTATTTTCTATGTTCGGTTGATTTAAGGACACGTTCTAATAAGTTACGCAACGAGCTATAATTTAAAGGTTGACATTATGTGCTCTTCAAGCTGGAAGAAACTCGAAAATCCGGAAAAAATCAAGTACTTGGTATGAGTGACAACGTACCTTTGCAAACATATGCTTTATTTGTCTCTGCAGTCGTGTGTCTGAAACATGCTCCTGCATTGTAATGGGTAAACTTCTTAAAATTTCACCTACATACTACTTTTTGCAGTTAAAACAATACGCTACATAGACCAAATTATGTGTCACACACAACATACGTTACTTAATTCTAACATTCCTACCTGTATTCAATCTTTTGAATGAAATAGATAATCACAGAGTTAACAACCCTTAACTACACAATTAATTCTACCTGGATTTTCGATACTCGATAGTTTGAATCTCACTAAAAACGTCCCTCGTGTTCTTATTGCGTTTAAAAGCTATACACAAAGTGTTCTGAAAACTTCATTAAACTTTTTGAAATATCACCAAAGTATGGCTTAGCATGCTTTGATGCAGAAGCTGAACGTTGTTTGAAATGAGCATTGAACGGAATTATTTCGTGGTTTTCTTGTGAATACTTATCGTTTCTAATGCCTCAGATTTAATTTCCCTGTGTTATCTGACTTTATAACCTCGTTCTTGTAGTCCCGAGAAAAGCAACAAACAATCGTCGTGAAAGTCTTTTTCACTGTTTTTCAAATTATGCAGAATCTCAGTATCGGGGATTTAACAATAATCCTGAACGTATACCGTGGATGAAAACTATTTTTTATGCAGCAATTGATCAGTGTCACATACTTAAAATATACCCTAGTATCCAGATTATCTTCCTTTGCAAAGTTATTTCCTTTGAAAACTGTTTCATCTGAAATCAATAAACCTAACATAGAGAATTAGTGGTTTTTGGGCCTTAGTAAATATATCTTTCTCCCATTCAGCCACATAACTGTCTGCATAAGCTGGATAAAACTCCCATTCAGCCACATAACTGTCTGCATAAGCTGGATAAAACGTCTTCCGCATACCTGTATCTTGCATTTGGAGATAATTGTTTTCCTTAAAACTAAAGTTATTCGTTTCCAAGAGGCAGATAGTTACGACTAGATAGATAAATATGTAGATAAATAGGTAGATATAGAGAAAGATAGATGTATGGGTGGGGAAGTAGATGGGTTGACAGATGGACGGATGGAAGGCTGTACGGACAGACAGGTACATAGATAGATAAATAGATATATAGAGTTCCTCGTTAGTATACAATCGCTTCGACATAACTTGTTTATAATTATCTATCTACCACTTCAGAAACGTAAACATACATTAATATTTTGATCTGATACAATTTCACACATTGCCATAATATGTACAGCCTTGTAACTGAGAAGGCCTTAAGAAATTTGTGCTCAAGTCAATTATTGTACCATAACGTTACTCAATATATTTTCAGCAGTTCTGACCAATAGGTTCAATGAGAAAACTGAAACTTGGCCGGAACAAACTAGTACTCAACAGCACAATCTAACCCTTAATAATCGTATATATTATCCAGATTCTAATGGCTAATCCGATCAGTATTTCCAGAGGCGCCAGCCATTCGTTCTTTGGGTTAACAATGAAGAAAGGCGGATTACTACTTGTCGTCTGTGTCTCGCTGTATGTTCGGTCAAGTATGCCTCTCCTTCTACCCATCTCACTAACCTGTGTGTGTGTGTGTGTTTGTGTGGTTTTTTTTGTGTGTTTGTGTACCTATATCAGCGACTTTGAACCATCCTTGATTGGGGATGGTGGTTGGTACGTGCAGGCGAGGCGATGTATGATGTAATCCATGGACCCCTGGTCGAATATCAGTAGAGTACGAATTAAAAATTATCTAACCTGTATGATAATATTCTTTCTCCATATTTAAAAAATTCACTTTATATTATCACTCATACTCCTGTAGGATACAGGGATAGCACTTTCCGCTCTGTATGGTGTTTATTTGTAACTCACTGTAATAACCTCTATATACTTTGATTTCTGTTGTAGGAATCCATCGTGAATGTGTACTTATATGAGAATTAATTACTCGGTCGATACGCAGGTGTGTCTGCTACGCACGAACATCATCAGTGACTTTGTAGAATCCTCTATTGGGGATGTGTAAATGGTCGATGGAGTATAGGGTGGGTGGTACGTGCAGGCAAGGAGATGGGTACCGTAACCCGCGGACCTGGGTTCGACACTCGGTATAGTGCGAATTAAAAGTTCTCTAACCTTTTTGATACTATTCTTTCTCCATATATACATATATATATATATACATATATATATATATATATATATATATATATATATATATATATATATATATATATATATATATATATATTTCTTACATGTATGTATTACATGTATCCTTTCTGCATTTCGCCCATTATAACTAACGTATTTTTACTGAGTTTGAAAACCTTTTTTGAAAATTAAGCTATTCTAAACCTTCAAATAGCATTGACATTGTAGAAAGGCTTAATTGAAAAGACAAAGTTATCCTGAGTAAATATTTGCCTATCCTGAGAAAATATTTGCCTATGTTTGCAAAAAGAACGGCTTAGCCTACCATCAAGCATGGATTCAACCTCAGATAAATACAGTTTGTTACCTACAAAGTTTAAGTTTAGATTGAGTTAATGACAAAAGTGTATTAGAAAAAGTGACATAATTCCAGATCTATCTGCATTTAAACAAAAACGTTTCCGTTACATCGAGACCATATCAAAATAGGCGTTAGCGTGGGATTCGGGTACCATTCTTTCAAATTCGTTAAAAAACAAGTAAACGAAAAAAAAATAGACCGCTTTGGTATCTCATGTTTTGTCCACACGTTATTGAAAATCCGCATCGTATGACGGGGACGCGCTGTGGATAGGCCTTGATCCAGAAAGCTGTCGTTATGACAGTTCTGTCGTTCCTATCGTTTCGACAGACACCACACAGTCTATTATAAACTTTCAGCGAGACTTCTTGTGCTCTTCCGCATGCTATTAATTATTTTTGCTGTCACTTTGTCAATTACAATCGAAGTAAATGCCTGTGTGCGTTAAACCGTACTTCATTTTTCACCGCCACGTATTTATCATGCTTTTAGATCATGAACTTAAACTCCTTCTTAGAGAGGATATGATCTGCCATCGCCTTGGACACGTGGTATTGAGCTTGGCTTCGGTTAAGATGCGGATTTCTTTGTGCTTTTGGCTTTCATGGTGAGGTGGCGGCTGATAAAAGTGCATGCAACGGAAACTAGACCACAGCTCAAAGCAGTGATCTCAAGGACAATTGCAATTGGGAGGCAATGATGGTTAATAGGATTCCAATGCCCGCCACTCCACTGTCCTGAGACAGCTGTCAGTGCAGTGCCAACGCCATACACCGCGTTCATTGTGGGCCGGTACGTTTTGTAGAGACCATGTCGCTGTTTAGCCTCTGCACGCAGGACAATTTGAACCTAGAAGATTTGTTTTAGGCGAAGTCCTGGGGATCTTTTGGTTTTGGGTACAGTGACATACAACAACTCGTCGATGAGGAGCGTGCTGTGACAGTTTAATTGGACTGGAGGGTCAGCGGTCTTAATAGCGATGACTCCTCTGCGGACATGCATCTCTAACCGATCGCCATGGTGTACTGGTAAGACGGCGATAGTATCACACGAAATGCCTGTGTCCTTAATGTCTTTAGATGCAGAAATAATAGGGTCTCCAACACGCTCGCCAACATGCTTGCCTTCTGGATGAGATTTCTGCGAATTTCTTCTGCGGGTGAAACGAGTGAGAGATGGCGTTACATAACCTGAATGACAGGTTATTGCAGTAGCTATCGTTTCGCTGAATGTGGTATTTAGCGTTGTCATTGCAATAGCATTGCAATCGCAACCTCCTGATGGTAGTACTTTTGGCCGTTGTGCCAACAGCGAAACGCATTTACCCCTAACTGAGCGCGGGTTGGCTTAGAGCGCTCTGGATGCTCCAAGTGGTCAATGTATATCTGATTTGCATCTTCGTTCCATCCCAGTCGGAACTGGTACTTATCAACTTCAAGTTCTCACAGATACTCTTCCACAAGTGGCTTGTATTTCTTGTCGATGTCAGTCACTTGTTTTACAAGCTGCGCCAATACCCAGTCGTCGATCTCAGGATTGTCTGGCGGCACCTATGATTCAGTTTATTGTCTGGTTGCTTTCCCATAGCTTTTTTCTAAGCTATGTGAGTTGCGAAAGCCGAAGGTGGTTAAAATGGTTGAGAATCCGGTTGGCTGTGCGTTGTGGTTTAGACCCTCGTACCTAATGGTGTGTCTGGCGGCAAACATAGGCGCAAAGCTAGTTGTAAGGTTTTCGTGCGAGACATTAACCGAAACGGCAGAACTGACATTATGTGCCATTAACACCCCGTTTACACAAATTGAAATCAGTGCCCTTGTTCCAAGTCCCGTGGAGGTTAATGAAGTATTGGTGATAGTGTTGTTGTTGCTGCTGAGGGTAAAACCAGCAACGTTTTAAATGTCTTGAGTTGAAATCCCAGCGATACAAACCAGAGGCATTTATTGCTTCAACCTCCGCAATTGATGTGGTTTTCTCTGCCGTTAAGTACACAACCTTAAAGGTGGCACCAGTGTATGCGCTGGTCGTGCTAGCACTATCCACCTCGCGGCCGGGAATTTCAGAATATAAGGCAACATTAAACGGGGGTAATTGCCCGAAGGCACCCGCAGAGCCACCGCCAAAAGAAGCCAGGACCAGGTAAACGCATTGTATGTTAGTCGCACGCGTCTTTAATTTGAAAGGCGATAGTGCACTGAAGCATCTTAACCAGTAGCTTTTTATCATCCAAGATGATTATCGAGAGTTCCTGGATGTCAACTTCACGCAATTTACACCAACTTGCTCTTCTATAGGAGACGGTACCCGTGGCCACATAGGACTTGCCGTTCACATGAACTTGCAGCAGGGTGCTGTTTTTTCTGTCAGTAGTACTACCAGTTGTGGTTATTTGGTCGATGCGGACATAGAACCGCGGGATGTTGATAAACGCTGGTGGATTGGGTGCCATAGGTCCTGGCCCCCAGCAGGGGTAGTTGAATCCAAGGATGCTGCCAAGTGCGTTGCTGGAGTTGACAGTGAGGTCTGTCTTAGTGAGTGAGCGTGATGGCGACCCACCTGGTCGCCGCGCTGTAGTCCGCATTCATTCCCGGCTATAATACGACGCGATATATATATCGCCGGCCGAGTCTTTAACAATAACGATGTAGAGAGAGTGCACAGATCCACGAACTGCTGATCAAACTTGACATACATGCTTGCGATGGTGTTTCGTTTCGGACCAAATTTACTGATGTATTCTATAATTACGTGCCAGAACGCTACATCTCATGAAAGAGTAGTGTGGATGATTGGTTCTCCGGAACGGCAGATAGCAGGACGAAGTTTTGGCAGAACCAGCTAAACTTTACTGTTTGGTATATGACCACTTGTTGTGGCGTCAGCGTACGCGACCACCCGTTGTCTGCGGGAACAACAGGGCTGCCGGAGATGGTGCACAGATTTCATCGGTTCCATGTATACTACCATATGAAAAAGATTTTTACCCAGATGCGGTTTTCCTTTCGAGGTCAGAAAGATTGCAATGCGTATAGCAAAGGCATCAACATTGTTGCCAACTAGAGCTTTTGCAAAGAGTTTGGTGTGGACAAAATCTTGGACTGGCGGCAGAGGCTCAGCGCGCAAACTAAGGCTTGGATACGATGACTTTAGCATCAACAGTGGTTATCAGCCGTTCATTGGTGGTGTATGGTACCAAAACGTCTATACGTTTGACCATTTCGAGGAAACACAAAATTTACTACTTCCAGCAGGGTGGCGAGGTTAAAAACGGGTTTGTGTATTTCATGCCGGGCAAGTCGCAGGGCTTGACCGGAACTGGGTTAGAGCGTCTCAAGCGTTTTGTCAATCCTGAGAGCAGAAACCCAACTGCTCAGCTCAAGCATGCGACCAGAGTCTTTTACCGTACACAAACGGTTTCTCGAACTCGTTAAAGCCATGATCGAGCCCGCAGAGGATGCCCCAGGATGTTGAAAAAACTACCATGATATGCTGGGGAACGCCAGAAGCAAGCAACAATATGTTCTTTGAGGATGCCTTTAAATAGTCCTTTATATCGAGCTTAAACTTGGCACCCTGCAGGATATAACAACGATCCTCTCAAGTCGGACGACAACATGAAGATGGGCACCAATGTCGGCATTAATTCGACACTGGCGCCCACACATCAGCAAAGCACAGCACAACCGCCGTAGCCAAAAATCAAGAAGAGGAGGACTTCGACCCGCCTGCGAAAAACGTGTAATCAGCGAAAACCAACGCCATGTAAAAGTGCATACATCAAAAGAAGTCAAAGACCACGAGGTCAACAAAACGGCGAAAGTCGTGGGCTAAATTGCGGCGTGACTAGTGGCCATCTGGCTTCTATGCCATTAGAACGAGCGCCTGCCCTGCGCCGTCCTAGCTTTCGGCCTGCCAGCGTTTGTTAAAGTAAGAGTGGAGAACGGCAAAGAACGCTACCGCTGTCGTAATAACAAGCACTTCCAAATTTGCAGCCAGCCAGTCAATTACATTGCCAGCTTTAGTGGAAATGATACAATAGTGCCAATAACTCTGGTCAGCGCCGCTTAAAACCTTTCTGCGAACGTTTACAGCATCCCAGCGAGCCGCTCCAGCTGTTTTGTTACCCATTCTTTTGCACCGCCTGATTCAAGTTTAGGTGCTGGAGCTGCAGGTGGCGTTGTACTGCCTCCGCCTGTGACTGCCAACTAAATTGTGCTTATGGTAACGTCATGACAAGCGAGACTATAGTGACACCCTGTTGACGTAAGCTAGTCGATGAGGACAAAACCTCGTCGATAATTTTGTTGATGGTCTCCTGAGTAGAGGTAAATTGTTTGCCAAGCACTCCTCGTAAATCGTTGGAAATCTTTAGTTAATCCTCTAGATCTGTAACGCGGGCTTGTGTCTGCTCGCGATCTGTTTATTCTTGCACATCAGCCACAATTTGTCTCTCTACGGCCAGGTCTCTGTCGAGCTCCACAATCTTAGAAAGAGCAATCGAAAGCGCAGAGCGATGCGTCTGATGTTCCTTGTTAAGTCCAAGGATCTTTCAGAGGTTTTTGTACTGCCGCTGCGAGTGATGTGTCCTCCGAGCCCACAGCAGCTAGCAGCTCCGCATCTGTAAGTCTTGATGTTTTAATCGGGATCCTTTATTGAGCTTTGGCGAGCTTTCTTTGGGCTTTAGTCGTCAGCCACTCCTCCTTGGCGCATAACGCTCAGACGAAATCAGTTCCTTTCTGCCTTCGTAGCGTGGATGTAGACAAGAATTTACTTGGGTCGTTTTTTCTAGTCAGAAGAATCCAGTTTTGACGCCACTTTA
This sequence comes from Margaritifera margaritifera, assembly GCA_029931535.1. Taxonomy (NCBI): domain Eukaryota; kingdom Metazoa; phylum Mollusca; class Bivalvia; order Unionida; family Margaritiferidae; genus Margaritifera; species Margaritifera margaritifera. The sequence goes on along the minus strand of JAQPZY010001661.1, from coordinate 1,552,080 downwards.
CTGTAAGGTCGCCGTCCTGTACTGCCATAAATTCTAGATTGGTGGTGTGCTTTTCGGAAAATCCCAGACTTTTGCGATACGCATCAAACTTAGCTAGGTGTTGTTCTAGTCTCCTAGCCGATACATCTTCTTCCTTCCACCCGGCTGGCGTCTCGCTGCCGCTGGCCCATGAAGGGATTTACGTCTGTACCTCTCCTGTCTCATTGACTTCGGTGGTAAGTGTGTCACATCTTTGGTGAGTAGATAGTCTTCACTCCCACCAAAGTCAAAGCTACCTTCAGCTATGTCTTGCTATCGTGCAATGCGCTCGTATTAGAAAAGGACACGTGTACTCCAATAGGACTGCAAGCATGTCTCAATACCAAAACAAACTTGATCCATTTCGCTCCATCTACCGCGCTTGGTATAAAGGGAGCCTAGAGCACCATTGTGCTGACCAATAACCCACGAACCATAGACCAAACACCAGCTACGTGGGCTAGGTGGCCTATAATTATTTCTAACCAAATGCAAGTGCTGGTGATTTTTGGACTGTCTAGTTAGAACCGGATCTGCTCGATTGTAGATCAATAACTGAGAGACCGGCAGACTTCTAAACTTGTTAAAATTGCAAAGACGCAATGGATACTAAGCTCACAGCAATATACTACAGCGCGCGAGGTTACTGGAAGGGCGTGGCAGCTATCAAACAGCTGGTAGAAGCTGTCAAGCTCTTGGCTAAGCACGGCGTGCATGTGATGTGGGACGAGGCTAGAGTCCACAGTTAGCAGGGCATTGTGAAGAGGTTTAATTGTCCTCTAGTTTAGCGGCTTTTTGGACACCATTAGACCCAGGAGATGTTGCTTTCCGAGGGCGCAAATATAAAGCGCAGCACTGGGTGGGTTTGGCGCTTGCCAGCCATTGTATCGGTCCTAAATGGCAATGTCACACGGCACACAGGCGAGAAACCAATTGATGCCATTCGTAAAAATGCGGTGCGGACAACGTCTGAGTCGTCTGTGACGTGGCCGTTTGGTCCGGAAGAGCAACCCCCACCTTCCAATACATGAGTGCGGTATCTTTATGTACCTGGTGAGCTTGAAAGCTGACCACGCCTCGCCACCGACACTGTGTCGTCTATAAAGGTTTACAGACTCGAGTGTGTGGCTGCTAAAACCGGCTGGTCCGTGCTATAGTATATGTTTGTGCGTGAAGACTTGCAGGTTGTGCCTTCTGGCACGTAACTACCACCGGGCTTTGTCCTCAGTCAACATAGCTGAAGTCGAAACCGCTATCTTGCTTGTGCCCTGGACCAGCTTGACAATAGCGGATTAGCACCCCCTTTTTTCGTTTGCACTCCAGATAGGTCAACCTCACATTGCCCTTCGGTGTCCCTGGGCTTTATCCAGGCGGTCCACACTGAACTGCTGTATGTCTTTTGGCTTGTAGACCCAGAGCGTTTGGATGTGCAGGCGGCACAGCGGCCTCCCCGGATTGCATAGTAACCATTGGTCTTTTCCCGCTTCTTATATGGGACAAGCTTCTTTTACATAACCAGGCGGATTTCCTGCACATTATACTTAACCTCGGCCTCCTCAGCCGGTGGTGGAGTGACACGCTCGAGATGAGACAGGTGCCCCAAACGGGACACAGCTATATGCGCGAGATTGAACTACAGGAGGTAGTCGTCGACAATTGATACAGTGCGAGGGGTTTTGGTGGTAAACCCTTGGGAGCTGTGCAAAGTGTTGGTATAACCAGTTTGGGTTTTCACAGCACGTTTGATGCATGCGATGGTTACCTCACGATGTCGTCGCGACTCTCGTCTGTACCTCGAACGGTAAAAAATATATTTTGAAGCCATTGTCCTGTGAGTGGTATTATTGACGGACCGGCGTGGCGGAAAAGTGTTTATGTGACTCACGAACAAGAGTTTCTATGCCCCGTCTTGCACAGCGGTACGGGAGGCCACCAGCATATCGCTGGGATTCCACCGCTTCTCAAAAGAGCTCCTGCAGCGGCAGGCCGGAAGGACCCTGCGGATCTCATGGCACTAGACACTGTCAAATTTGAAGCGTATTCTGTTTTTTAGATTTGTAAGGGCCTCGTTCTTGGCACGGTAGTCTTCCTCAACATCTTTGTAGTGCCCCTCGAGTTCCACGTTCGCGCGCTGCCAGTCATGTGGCGGCCCTACAGCGATGGACGGAAGTTGCCCTGGTCATTACAGCAAACGATCTGAACTTCCCGCAGCTTCAGCCATCAAAGAAACGTCTCGGGAAATTAGGCAGGGGACTGTGAAGATCTGGTCTCAGATGATTACCCGCGGGACGACTTTCTTCCGCATGCGTTCTGGGGTCCATACTTTTTGGCTGTTGTAGTGGAAAAAGCTATGTTAGTTTTGTGCGCGGACGCCATTGGCAGACATCTCTTTCGCGAGGTGGGTTGGCGTAAAGGACCAGCAGATGGTGGTTTATAAATACGTAAATCGCTCGTGCGGTCTTTCCAGAGCCTCCACCGCCGTTGAGGTGGGAAAGATGTTGCGTTGCCAGCGCGGCGCCGGCACTGGGAGCTGTCGCGTTCCGTACTTGGGTCTTGCACCGCGCTCAGTACTTGGTTCTTGGGTATGTATGCAGCGCTGTCAATGAGGGCCAGGAGCTTTTCCTCCTTGAAACGCCACGGTCCCAAGCTGCATTCGGGTCTATCATCATGGACCGTACACTGGAGGACAAAGCAGAAGAGCTCCCCCGCGAAGTAAGTTTCGACGCCTTCCAACCGGGCTGGTGATTGGGCTTGATGGAGACGGATTCAGTTGAAGCATGCAAAACCTTGGTTGGAAACCTTTGCAGCATACTTATGAGGCTGATGCCCAATTATCCAAGTGTTGACGCCTAGAGCTGCGTGTACCGCGGGTGCGCGCCGTTGTATTACATGATGACGTGCCTAAGACGTGCCTTGTCATAACCGACCAGAGCGTTGATCTTGCAGCAGGTGCGCACCAGGTAGTCCAGCTTCCCCAGTACAGTTTCCAGCAGGCGCGTAATGCGCCCGCAGTAATTTCCACTGCAGTCTAAGACGTTTCCGATTATGATGCGCCCTATTTCATTGTCCTCCGGTAGCCAGACATTCGTCTGTTTCTTGCAGGAGATGATGACCTCGGCCACTTCGCAGTGCACGAGCACGCCCATCTCGACCATGAACCGCACAAGCGCGATGGGGTCAAAGTCAAGGTCGTTTTGGGCAGTCTCGTCTTCCCCAGGCTTGCTGATGTGTGACGGCCGAATCAGTCTGGAATTACTGAGTGGCAGCCGGTTGCGCAGGCCCAGGAGTGCAGCTGTGCGAACCCCGTTAAGTCCACCACGGGGAGCGTACCATTGACAGCCACACTGGTCATCCCTTCGCACGGCTGGCTGAACAGTTTAAAGTATGGGGTGCACTCTCCCAGGCCCAAGAAGCTGCTGGGGTAACAGGCGGCTTCGTTGAGGCTCACAATCTTTAACACGTTGTAGCCGCTGGGGCTGTTCTATAGACCGCCATGACTTAAATCGACGCGTGCCCGCTGGACGTCCTCTAGCATTGCTGCGGTCGTGCACTTCCAGCCGTTTCGTTCTCTCGTTCCGCTAACTGGTGCAGAGGCTTCGCTCTAGGCTTTGGTCTTCAGCTCTTCAGCGGCATAGCGGGAATTTATGTACGTCCTGCAGGATCTGATGATCTGCGCGGTTTTTTTCTCTGGTCCTAAAGTACCTGTCGTCTGCCATCTCGAACTGTTTCACTAGCTTGGAGTCAAGCAACCGACGATCTATACGGCCTTTGGGCCATCTCTCGTGACTCCCAGGAAGGCCTCCCAAACTTGGCTCACGTAGAACTCTATCTTGCGCACCGTCGCCAAGTGAATGGTCGCTGGCCAGGATTGCCCATTGTGGAAAATGAGCTCGACCTCCGGCCCCCTTCAGCGGTAGTTCACGCTGTTGTGCATATCGCCGCCGTCGATGTCCCCTTAGGATGATCGTTCACTTGAGACTTTTCTCCAGGTCGGACATATCGTCGTCCGTTGTTCCGTTGTTTCGCGAACCCGCCTCTCCCACACCGCCAACATCTGATGGCGGGCCTCTGTCAGGCCCAGCCTGATGGCGGTGTTATGAAAGAGTTCCATCACCCGATGGGCAATGCAGCTACAATCTTCGTCTCCGAGGGGGATCAGGTTGTTGAGGTCGAGCTCCCGCATTTCGTAGAGGCCATATACCACAGCTGTCACCGGGTAAGCGTTTTCATAGTAGGGCGTCAACGCCGGTAGGTACCCCATGCCTTGTTTCACGCCTGATTGTGACCATTTCCCCGCATTAAGCGCATCTGCCCTCACAAGTTGAACTTGTCCACAACAGTACTGACGCGGATGTAGAATTCTCTAGCCGCGTGAATGGCCGCGAAGATGGCGGCCGCTTGCTTTTCGCTTATCTGGCTGTTAAGGATCAGACACCCGCCTCGCACTATGTGCCCTGGCAATATGTCTAGGTCCCCGAACCCAAATGGGTCATCCCCTTCCTCGTGAATTCTTGCTTGGCTTCACGGAAGCTGCGGTTCCAACCCCTATTCAATATTCTGAGAATAGGCACAGATGCGACTCTACCTTGTCAAGGTCAAACGGATCTTCGGGCTGCTCAGGCTCGATGGCGCAAAGGCGAGCAAATTTCCACCCAGCTTCCTCTGCTGTCCGCTCTGCTATCTCAAGTCTCGCAAGCTCTGCACGGGTCGCCCTCAGGCGATCGAGCTTTTCCCATGAGGAACTGCATCACTTCGTGTCTCCTGGGCTAAGGGGATAGGACCACGTCAATGTCTCGTACTCTTCCTGCGCTGCACGCGCCAGCTGTTCACGTGACATCACTGTACTATCTCTGCGGTATACGCAACGCTAAGTATCTCTAATAAAAGCCGGACTATATACTACGCAAAACATTTTGCTCCGCACAAAAGTAATTGTTGCCGCCCTAGCACAGACGCATTTAGCCTCGCAGCTCAGTGATCACCAGCCCATCTTACACGCTTACCTTCTTTTCCTTGCGATGCGGCTTGGCCCATGTCTTGTTGATGCCGCATGCCCGACACAGCCACTCTCCTGTACGAGCCCGCTTTACGCATAAAACGGCACTGGTAGCGCGCACCCCTTTCTCAGTCTTTGTTAATGCACCTTGCAGTATTCCATGTCAAACGGCTCCTCGTATCGCTCTGTTTCTCCCAGCAGCAGTCACCCGCACATACTGTAGGATCTTATCTTTGCGGTATATACAGTGCAACTTATATTTTTTTTTTAAAAACTGACCCGCTGCGGCCAAAACCTTAACGATCTTACGCCCACCCAGAAATAATACATGCTGGTTATAAGCTATGGTATCATATGTATCCCGGTTGTATGCTCCTGTGTTTGGGCCGGCATGGGAGTGTGGGGGGGTCGACCATCCCTTGTACCTCTGGAGATAAGCATATATTTTGAACATGCCGTCGGACTTCATCCCCCACCCCCATTCCCACCATGACCCCGCTTCTCTTGTTTCTAAAACATCAATAAAATCGACACCAATGCTAAGATAGAGTTGTTCATATAAAACTATGTACAGAATCAAAAAAAGAAGTTGAATAGATGCATCTCTTAAAGGCGTTTTCAAAATCAAATGACTCATTTATTTAAGTTTTTATATAAAAAAATTACCGTACTTTTATTTGACCCAAGAATTTTCGTTCGTTTTTCAAAAACTGATATAATTCCTTATATCGATGCAAAGTACGTTAGACATATGGATGTAAAAAGTTGATAACATATTATTAAAAGTCTTGTTCAGAGGAAAACACAATTTAATACAACGTTAACACAGGGCATGTGGTTCAATATCAAAAGATACCATTAATACCAAAACTAGTTCTGCGACATGTCAATTCTCCACTTTGTCGAACTTACTATGGACCAATTTCCAACATATTTCAATATTAACAATTTCTAGATGAAAAATGTTTGAGTAGTCTGCTACTTTATTAGCACAACACATTACGTTGCAAGTCAGACTTATTTCCTTATTAGCTGTCCATGAAGGAAACAATATCTGAAATTTTTACTCAATATTTTTTCTGCCATTGCTGTCTACATAAAATATGTTTCAATGTACTATAGTACGTTTGATTATGGAACGAAACCACTATTATCATTATTATTATTATTATTATTATTAATTATTATTATTATTATTATTATTATTATTATTATTATTATTATTATTATTATTTTAAGTATTATTAGTAGTAGTAGTAGTACTATTACAAAACTTTATATAATTATTGGGAAAATGGCCGATACGTGTACTTGATTGCGAATCTTTAAAAACGTATTTATTTATTTATTTATTTTATTATTTATTTCTATAGCGACTAATCGGAAATCACTGATGGCCGAGTGCTTTATGTCTGTATCACACATTCCTTCGTTGATTCGTTCGTTTCGTTCCTTTGCATTCTCTACCTTTGTCTTCTCTCCATTTTTCCAGCACCCACCGACTCGGAAATGGTCTGGCTGAAAGATGTCACCACAAGTTTCTAGACAGACAAACGGACAATCGAGTACGATCCACGGTGTCAGTGTTCTTTCTTTACAGATATATTTCAATGAAGATTTCTCTTTGATGTATTTGATCAGAAACACAGCGCAAATGAACGATACATGAAAGGTGTGTGTGTGTTTGTGTGTGTGTGTGTGTGTGTGTGTGTGTGTGTGTGTGTGTGTGCTGTTAAAATTACATCAGCTTCTGACTCCATAATAACGAATGAAACACATGTAATGCAATGGCAAAATGTTATAAAACAAAATTACTTAAATCATTCGAAATATAAACCCTTCCGAATATAAATAAATATGTACTCCGGTAAGATAAAAGATAAGCAGGTAAACAAATTTAAAATATATACAAAGTGAACGATAAAGGTAAGAAAGGCCCAATATTTTCTCTGGTGACACACTTAATAAGAGTGTGCGGATGAATGAGCAGAACATTCAAACCGCCTGTGCTTTGGTTCAAAGAATAAAGGAAGAAAGGACGTCTAGTCAAATTTAAGTGGTATTAATGTGCAAAATTCTGCATATGTCATTAGTCTGAGATAATAGTGTTACCCTCAGACGCTGGGTTGGCTGTTAGGAGTTATCTGTACCAGTCTATGTATTTTTCACCGGCCTGGTGTTCCGTCTGCCTGGCACACTGACACTGAATCGTCGTCTATAGTAATATTCTGTAAGAATGATTCTGTGTCTGAAATTTCCAAACTGTTCCAAGCTATTAAGCTTTTGACTTAACTAGACGGTGATTTTCATTCTGAACACAGTTTTGATAAGGTCATCGGACGGATACCCAGGGGTGACGAACTCCGCTTCAGTACTTGACAAACACGGTATTATCTGCCACTCTTTGCGCTGTGCCTTAACTCTTTAGGGACAGTATTATATTTTGAAACTAGAGCAGATGTTAGCATGGTGTGATGTTTCGAGTTGTAAAGATTAAAAAGTAGCTACCTAATAACCAAAGCAAACCCGAAATGACCTTATGGCATGGAGGCCAAGAACCCGAAATCAACTGAAGTGGTACTATGAGTAACTGCAGATGGAAGTTTGTTACGCTGACTTTTGCCCTGAGGTATCTTACCAGAAGTCAATAACCGTTTAATTATAGGGTCATAGTATTACCACTCTAACTGAGCCAATGAGCTGATATTGCATCCTACTGTAGTCCATTCATATTTATTTTCTCTGAGCTTTCCAGGAGATATGCTAACCACTGAAGAATGTTACTTGCTTTCAATAGAAAGCATCATTTAAGCCTTAGCAACAAATAAAATGTTTATTGAGTTCAATCTTTTGGCTTCTGCGCAGGATGACTAAGCAAATAGATTTGATTAGGCAGGTTTCTGAAGGCTAATAAACATTTCATTCAGTTCGTTCAAATGCAACTGTCTTATGGTAACTGTAACATAACATATGCTGATTTGCTGATATATTGTATTTTAAATTAGTGTCTAACATACATAAGATAGTCTTGGTAGAGCTGAACTTATAACTAATCTGCTGAATTTATAACTAATCTGCTGAATTGTATCAAAAATGCAGAAAATGTAGGACATGTGTAAGGAACTGAATGAGTGTAGTAATACATATTACCATTTCTCGTCCGCATGCGAGAAGCGACGATGGATAGACTACACGATTTACTAAGCGTTTTAGCAGCAGGAAGTCGATCGTACCAAATATTTGGCAATTTTGAACATTCTTTCCCCCTCTAAGAATCCCGAGCAGACCCACCCCGCCCGCTGGTATGCCCAAATAAAGTAGCGTATCACAGCATTGTTCGCGTGCATAGTAGCTCAAATAAAACACTAACGCTTCCACCGCATGTTCTCGAAATGAAATCCCCTATAAGGCCATTAATATGGCTACGGAAGAAGGGTTATCAGGACAAATGGTTGATGGCCCCCTCAACTTTGCACGGATCTCTTGGAGCCGGCGAAGCCAACCGAATGAGAAGCGAGAGGGGGTAATGTAACTTAGACTGTCCTGGACAATATTCATTATCTTTGTTAGGGTCGGTTGTGCGGGTTGATGTCTCCACTGATCACAGTCAAGTGTTTAAATTCAACCCCCACTGGAATTCCTAGGGACGAAACGAAGTGCTTAGAAATTTAAACTATGCAGAGCCATTACCCCCAAAATTAGGTGCATGGTAACTGCACGTGTGTATGTGATGTGTTTGAACTAATGATCCATCACAATCGACTTTCATAACAGTCATTCTCAATTTGATGAAAAAAGCTTTCAATCCGCAGTTAATTTTTGAATACATGCTATCAACTTCCCTAGTGCGCACTGTTGATTGTGTATACTCGAAAATTCACTGTGAATTAGACTAGTTGACACAGACAGCTCTAATATTCATAGATATATTCCTTCTTATACTTGAATTATAGTACGCAGCTGTGCGTAAATGGCGTCAGAAAATTTACGTGTGCATGTCATTCTAACAAAATGTTTTAAATACATACCAGTTTTTTTTTTTTGTAAATTTAGCACATAGTAAAACAGACATATAAATGCTTTATATTACTTAACTGACAACTTAAACTTGTATAATATTAAAAATACCACCGGTAGGTAGATTCTGACAGTGGAGACATTCGATTATTAGTTTGGTTTACACTAACAATTTGGAGGTGTCATTATATGCCCATTAGCAAAAATGTGCACCGCCGGTTTTCTGTTTTCTATTTGATGCTTTAGTATCTTTGGTGGATTTGACTGTAGCAGCCTTGGATGAGATTGGGGAAATATTAACAGCAGACATGCAGGCCCCTCCGAATGAGAGCAATAGCGCGTGAGGCGGTTACCTGGGACATGGGAATGCCTTCCCGCCAACGTGCCAGACTACGCTATATTTGAAACCGATCGCTATACGTTTGGGAAGCCGGCAGGCGGAAAACTACACGTCGCATATCTCGCCCAAAACGAGGAAGCAGTGACAATAGTTGGATTTGTGTACTTCATGCTAGACAATTCTCATCGCTTCACACCGTCTCAGCGAGAGCGCCCAGGTGTATATTTGGGAAATCCCCGGCGCGCAGTTCCAGACGCTTACCTCTATCGTCGGAGGAGTTAATGCATTCGATGCCCGCGTTTGTTGAAACAATGGCTAAAGCCGGCACCATGCATATCGTTCTGAGAGTGCACGAGTTGAAAGAAGTCGAAGATCACGAAGCCAACAAAGAGGCACTTGTCGTGGGCGTATTGCGGTGATGCTTTAAGTCACGTGGTTTCGCTGGGCGCCTGCGAAAACGAGAACTGAGATCAATAAAGAACTCGACCGCTATCGTGATGGCTAGCACCAGTTGATTTCCAGCCAGCCAGCCGATACCATTGCCATTCGTAGTAAGAGTGACACGATGGGCCCGATAATTCCGGGCAGAGCCGCTGCCGCTTTTACTGCTAGCTTTTTAGCAGCATTCCAGCCAACCGCTCCAGATTCTTTTTTCATATTATTTTACTCCTCAGGCGTCTCCTCTCGGCGCCCGAGCTGGGTGGTGCCTTTGTTGCCCCCGTTTTTGACTGCGAGGGCATATGTGCTTATTATAAACCCCACCGCGGTGTGAATCGATGCTATAATAATTCCCTGTTTGCGGAAGAGTGTTCGCAATTTTTAGCTAGTGCTGTGTCCTCGTGGATATTTTAATGATGGTCTCAACACCTGCGATACCTTGGATGTGAAGTCTCCCTTGTAATGTGTCGATTACTTCTTGCTTGGTTTCGAGTTCCGACACTCGTTCCTTTTCGTCTTGCGATTCTTCCAGACTTTTTCCAAGCCTGTCCAGTTCAATGTTGATCTCAAGGTCTGATGTGACTTGTTTAGGCCAAGAGGCCGTCAGGTTCCTGGGTTGCCGCATCCTTGAGCGCTGTGTCCTCCGATTCAGCTGCAACGAGTAGCTCAGTATCTGTTAGTTTGTGTTTTCGGTTGAGATCAATTCTCGAGCTGTATTTTTTGTGTTTTACCTGATATCAGCTCAGACTTGAGGCCCAACGCTCAGACGAATTCAGACCCCTAGCTTTTTAGCGTGGATGGGGCCAAGAATTTACCTGGGCTATTTTTCCAAGTTAGCGAAATTCCTTTTTGACTCACTTGACCGCGACGGATCTGTTCGCTCTTCCAGAAACTTGATAGTTATGATGCGCTTTCCAACAAACACCAGATTTTGGCGATACGCATCAAACTCGGCTAGGTGTCGTTCTGGTTTTCCCGTCAAAAAGACATCTTCTTTCTTCCATCCGGCTTGCACCTCGCTGCCGCCGGCGCAAAAAGGGGTTTCAGCCGGGAGCACTTATGTCTCATCGTCTTCGGCGGCTCGATAAATGGCGTTTCATCTTTAGCGGGTAGGTCGTCTTCAGGACGACCAAATTTATCATTTTCAAAGTCACAGCCGCCTTCAGCCATGTTTTGGTTGCTGTTCATCTGTGTTGTCCGCTTTTCGTGTTATCAGCAATCAACGATGTGGGGAGCCGCGGTATCTCAGTTGGTAGAGCCCCTGACTCGTAATCCAAGGGTCTTGGTTTCGATATCCGCCCAGGCCTGCCTGGATCGGCTGACTCGATCTATCCTTGTTAAAGGCACTTAGCTCCCACTTTTTTTTGCATGATATAGCCAATAATGTGTTAAAAGTGCCATTAACACAACAACAACAGCAACAACAAATCAACGATACGCGCTTATTAATGAAGGACACACGTGCTTTAATAGCACTTGTGAGAGCACCATTGCTGAACAGCAAGCATGTCTCAGTACGGAAATAAACTCGATCTATTCTGCTCCATCAACCGCGCGCTTGGTGTGAAGACGGCCGGGAGCGAAAGCAAACGATGAATTATATGCAGATGAAGATTTAAAAATCAAAAATGAAGGAAAGTAAAATTCTGGGAACCCTAAATCATTCATAATGTGCCTCGATATCAATAACTTATGTAATGGGCAATGTGTTAACCTTTTTCATGGAAAAGCAATTACCCGAGGAAGTATTAAAGAAACTAAATTGGTAGATACAAGTAAGTTAAACCTCCCTGGTGATAAAGACATTTTAGACGTTGATTTAGAAATAACTAAAGCTTTGCACAACTACTTCAATGACTGCTTCTTCGCAACTGGGAAAATAGTTACCAATGAAAATAAGTTATCTCCCTAAATTCAAATAAAATAATAAGAAAAACAAAATACTAAATCAATTGTGCTTAAGTTGTTATATACACTTAAAGATGAAAACAAATACATAATTCATTATCGTAATTTCAAGCTTTACCATCAGTTAGGCTTCAAATTAAGAAAAGTGCATAGTGTGGTGCTTTTTAATCAACAGTCTCGGCGGAAATCACACATCGAATTAAATACCAGTTGGCAACAATTGGTTTTCAGAAGAACTTTAAGACTACAAAACAGGTATGAAAATAACAGTAGCTAAATATGTCAATACTGGCAACACAGTCAAAAGATGAAATACTTGCTAACAATTAAAGGAAAATTATAACTAAACACAGATAATAGTATCTTCAGTATAACTGAACAGTATACTTGAATATATTGCAAAGACAGTTTAGCCGTGAAATTACTAATGGAGGCAGCGTGGGGATGGAGGCGGTTTTAAATTGAAGAAAATTTGCTCTTTAAAAAAAAAAATTACGTCTCTGTTCCTTTGAGCTTCAGTTAAAAGTGACGTTAATTAATATTCAGTTAATTGTGCACAGCTGCAAACCGAAAAACAATTGGTCAATGAAACCCATGTGAACAATAAGGGGCAATCTAGTTGGCCATTCAGGACTCAGGTCATTGTGACAACTGAGTAATGTAAAAGTAGATCGAACCTCATCACACGAACCATTAATATATTTACGCGAGCGTACGTGTACGTGTACGTGTATGTGTATGGTGCCACGGAAGGACAGTAAGGAACAGGAGGCAGATAACAAAGTTAAAAAAATGAACGAACAAGTTAAGGATATATAAATTTAAATGCTAAAAAAAACATACGCTCACACTTGCACGAACAAAGACAATATAGAGAGTAAATTCGAATCAGGACTGCAATAGTAACATATTCCAAACTTGTTGCTGCTGGCCACTTTTAGTGACTTTATATAAAGAATGCATATTGATACCAAACAGAATTAGTTTTACAAAGGCACAGGAGAGAAGTTATTAGTATAATGATATAACTTCTGTAGAAATATCTTAGCATACATTCCTTAAAATTATATACTTTACAAAGTTACTATGGTAAAATGGGGTTCAGACCGCCACCACACAGGGAGGGTTTCGTCACATACAACCCTCTGTGTAGCTCCACATGAAGATAAGCTGCAGAAATAACAACCGCCACTAATAAGCTGAGGACTTACAGAAAATATAAAAATGCTTTGAAGTTTGGAAATATACAACTGTACAACATTTACATACAGACCTCAAGATAAACAGCATATTTCGTATTTTACGCACACAATTCGCCTTAAAATGCATGAAGACAATTTTTAATGCTTTCAAATTATGCAAAACAATGTAATTTTCAGCTATTAGTCCAAAGTCGTCTGACGGTGTTTTGCTCCTGTCGTAAGCACAGCCCCTGTTGTACGATTGCGCATTCAATCGATATAAACTATTTTATTGTCTCAGTTCTATTCCGTACACGTTTTAAATGGTAGCCTAAGAATAGTGCAGCCGATATAAATTTAGGAAAGTCTGGACTGATATGTATGCGAAACAGTGCCTCTAATAAAAACAGAAGAGACAGTATATACTGATGGCATGATAATCAAACGTTATGACAAATCGTGATTTTAATGTCGTGGATATGCAAATACACTGCCAAAAGGCCTAATGCAATAAATAATGCCGTATTCTCCATTACACAATTATTCAATTTGCATTCTCAACTGGGAAACTATCATACCGAAAACAAAGATACAGTAACATAGCGCACAGTTGGGATGCAGTAGCACCAGTGTATAAAGCTGAAAGGAGCAAGCGTAAAATCATCAGGGAGGGTGAATAGAGCAAATTATTGGAGTTGAGCCCGCCCCCTCCGATTTTCCAGTCCCGCTTTCCTCCCCCCCCCCCCAAAAAAAAAAAAATAAAAATCCCGACGAAAAACAGCCAACCTATATTGTGTTTAAAAGCCCCGTTGCGGTTCACAGCGGGAAAACAAAAACCAGGCATGTTCAAAAGGTGCTATCTTTGGAGAAACTATTGAAGCCGACTTCACCACCACCACCACCACCCACTACCAACATACTCGCCCACACACCCCACCCCACCCCACTCCACCCCCTCGCCAGCCCGGATCTCTGTAGTCTCTGAACTTTTTTAATTTAGATCCAGCCGTGCATGCAGAGCATGGTAATATGCATTGCAGAAAAATACTTGCTCTTGGATTACATTAAGAAGCACTGACAGGTGCAACAAGAGTTGAATAAACGAATATTGTCACATACACACAGAGAGACTTCCTTGGAGTGATGGAACTTATCCTTGTACGGAGTGCGGTATTCGTGTTAAGGCACGATAATCACTTTGTAGGGGTTGTTGCTCGGGGACTTTAGTAGGCACGTCTTACGTAAGAAGAAAAAAGTTCGGCTGCTCAGCGAATGCGGCTGGCAGGTATTGATGTGTAAATATTTTAAATTTTTTAAAAGAAGTATATAGTTAGATATACAAACATTACATGCGCAACTGACGGGTTTTCGACCCCCTTATTCCAGGAGTCGTATAGCACTGCAGCCGCTCTGAGACAAACTCCACCACCAGCAGACGGCAATGCAGAGCTTGCTTGGTTTGGGACAGCATAGCAGGCAGCGCAGACAATGAGGCAGGCATTTGGCCGCCTTGGCTCAACTGAACTCGAGGAAGACGTCCCCTTTGATTTTAACAAGGTAGCGCCACACCTTGCGCCTATTCTCAAAAATATAGACCTTCATTGGTATCATCCTCTTCGCTCCGTGACGCCAAGAAAGAGTGTGAAGTCAAAGGAGCAGCGCACGTCTTTAAATGCATAAAGAAAATGTATAATGCATTCAAATTATGCATTTGAAACGTGTAAACTTGCTGCAAAGGTTTTCTTGCTCTCCGAGCATGACCGTGCGGGTAGCGACAGAGTCTATTTACGTGAAGCCGGAGTACCTGGACAGACTAGACTGTTGAGCAGCCTATGCCCCACCACCCTGCCACTGACACTACGGCATGCGGTGCTACATATGTAAGGGTCGTATAAGTTTAGACTGCCATTTGGGGGACTTTGAAGTTGACGGAACTGCATATTTGGAGACCTTGACATTATGCCTGGTTACCAAGTCAGAGATAATCGCTTGATTTTGAATATTCAAATGACCGACGCAGGCATGCATCATATATTCTTGCAGCCCTACTTAAAGGCGAAGAATGTTTCATTGGCATTAAGCGTCTATACAATAATGAGGAGAAGGGAAAGTGTCGTGTTAAAAACGAAATATTGTTAGCCCCTAATGACAGCATATATCCACTGCGTTTGGGATTTAAACAATTTTAGCAGTTTGCCGTGCTTTGTCGTTCCAACAGCTATTGATCTAAAACCGAGCAACTCTCGTTTCAACTCGACAGCGCCAAAAATATTGCATGCACTTGAAGATTAAAAATATGTATAGGCAAAGTAGCAGACGGCGGCGAGCCCTCTCTCCCCTCCCCCCACCCCCCCCCCCCACCCCCGGACGACAAGCATCATCTGTTTTGTTTGTGTTTTTTTGTGTTTTTTTTTTTTGCTGCGGGCACCTGCGGTGCTTGTCGTTCTGATGGATCCACAGACGTTGCTTTTCGCTGTCGTTTTGACGGCTCTTGGGCTTGCGTTCCGCTAATTTGTGCTGGTGCGCGGGACGAGGTGCTAAGAAGGCATGCTACTAAAGCTAGGCCGCCCCATTAAATATAAGATGGCATCGCCTCCAGCTGCTTCTCTTGACGCTACTGGAGCGGCATGTCTGTTGGCAGTCTCCGCTGTTTCCTCAGCCCGACGTTGTTTCCTCAGCCCGACGTTGTTTCCTCAGCCCGACGTTGTTTCATTATCTCTGAAAGTTTTTTTCCCAGATGCAGCTCTGCCAGGACTTTTAGTTTTTGTGACCTGTGTCACCTGCTCAGCTTTCTTAGTCGGTTCCTTTGTCGGTTCTATCGCCGGTACATATCCGCTCCACACTATCTTCTCTTTTTTCTCAAAATCTACATGCTTATCTGTGATCATGCCAACTGCAAGTGGCGCTTTTATGGCACTGTACCTAAAGTAAAGGTAACTGCTATTGTTCGACAAAAGAGGCATGAATAATTGGATCTTTTTCAAGATCTGTTTAAAGTTGCTTACTGTTGTTTATGGACAGAACACGGCTAATAAGTGACGTGTAAAGGCCAAGCAAGAATGATGCTATTGAAGCTGTCATATTACTCCCCAGTTTAGCTTCATATAAGGCATAGGCCTTTGCAACATCTTTGTTACTCATTTGTGTAACACCCTCAAGTGTCAGATGTCGTCCAATGTATTCTTTGGCCATCCCAGAAGCAGCTAGCTGAGATAGCCCATCGTGCTGTAAGGTTATTTGGTGTCGTTCCGATGGAGGATAGCATATGTTTCGTTGTTTAACTTCCTTAGTCAGTACGTTATCATACAGTTCATCCAGTACTGCATCAACATCCATGTCACTTATTTTAAGCTGTTCTGCCATAGTTCTTATTAGGATCCGATGACTGACCAAACGCTTAACTCTAAGTGACTTATAAATTAAATAGGTTAAGGCTTTAAGTGAAAAAGCATGGCTAAGGACGTACAAAATATGGAGCTACTATATCGCACTTGTGCTCGCACCTGCTGAACGCGAACCGACTGTTTCTGGATATGATCTTTCGTGGACCGGGAAATAGTAATGCATCATTCCAAGCCCGTCGTTAAAGATTTGCTGACGCCAGTTCGAGTTTGAATCCACATTAAACTTTCTGCAAATATTTTCGTAGACCGTTGTATCAAAATTATTGTCAAACTGATTGAAACTTGTCTGCGTTGGAGTGGCGCACTGCATCTGATTGAGTGGCATCCTTACCTAAACGTAATTATGAAATATGTAAAAGCTGGATAACAGGAAATCCTTCACAAGCATATGGTCTTTAACACTAACACCACAACCTGCAGTTGCACACCAGATGACTAAATTAGCCTGATTTTGCCAAAACAGCATGTGGCTGCTACTCCTCTTATCAATCATATCCTTAGACCATACATCTACTGAAAGTGCATATTTATCGATTATGTTGATAACTTTTGTCTGAAACGAAACGCCCTCTCGTACAAACACTGTCTTTAGGATTGAAAAGCAAATAGCGGATGATCTCTACATCCGCATCACTGTACTTATTTTGCGTCGCTATTAAAGCAAAATGCATGCGGTAATGCCATTTCATATAATAATATTGGCGCAAGTGCAAGTGCAGACAATGAACATTGTATTGACCAATCGTCTAATTGGACCGGTGGCTCTATAACGGGTAATCCGCACTTGTCCTGGTACCCGTGTAGGGCTCCGAGGGATTTCGTTCAGTCCAGGATTGTACAACGTTTCGGCTTTGGGAACAACACATTTGAAGAGACCAATCCACAGGCTCATAAAACCCGGACGATCATCACCATTTCCGATGAGTATTATAACATGAAAACGCTCAAAAAGTAATACAGGCTTCCATTCCTGGAATGACTGCGGACTATAAGCATCCCAAAGCATTTTGCCCACCTCGAACAAATAAACTCAACTGGGAATATTGTTGATGAAAAAAACAGCACCCTGCTACAAGTTATGCGTGTTGAAGGTGAGTCCTATGCGTACTGTCTCGTATGGAATGCCACGTTGGTGTAAACTGCTTGACAATGGCATCCAGAGCTCTCGATACGCATCTTACAGGAAAGACATTCGTCAGATAATATGCTTAAGTGCGCCATCACCCTTGTAAAAAGTACTAACACATTATGAATCTACCCGGTCCTTGCTGACAGTGCTGCTTTGGATCATCGACCCCGTTTAATGTCGCCCAGATGATGAAAGTCTCAATAGCGAAGCGGACAGTGCAAGCGTAGGCAATGGTGCTGCCTTAAAGGTGGTGCACTTAAACACCGTCAGTAGCACAGCGGTTAGCGGAATTACGGCAATAAATGCGTCTGGCTACTATCGCTGGGATTCAACGCAAAACTTTCAGAACATGGTATTTTACCCTCATCAACAACAACGACACTATCACTATCCCGGGCGCTGGGTTTTACTTCATTAACCTCTACGGGAATCGTTGTGACGGAACGTGGGCAAAGCATTCAATTTGTGTCAACGGAGTCATACGGACACATAATGACAGCAGTAATCAGTCTCAAGTACCCGATAACGTCTCACACGAAAACTTTACAACTAGCGTTGCCGCTGGAGACACCATCCGGTGCGAGGCTCTCAAAGTCAGCGCACAAACGTCGTGATTTTCCGTCCCTCTAACTATCTTCGCTTTTGCAGTTAGAACTCGGGCTATACTTAGCTTAAAAGCGAAGCCATGTGGGGGAGCGACCAGACATAGGCAAGGAATACGATTCATTGGTACCACCATCTGAGATTAACAAAGACAGAGTATTGATGTAACCCGCACACAAGTGCATGACATCGACAAGGAATACAAACTACTGGTGCGAGAGTATCTGCGCTTCCTTTGGGTTGACACGTACCGGTTCAGATTGAGGTTGAACGAGGATACAAAGCAGATCATCGAGCACTGGGGTTACCCATAGCATCATAAGAAAACCCGCGAGCAACTAGGGTTAATTGCAATTTCTTTGTCAGAACACCAGTCAAAAGTACTACACTCGGGGGGTCACGGGCTCAATTGTTACTACAGTGACAACGTGATATTTAGTGAAACGTCCTTGGCGACAGCCTTTCCTTCGGGGTATGTAGTGCCTTCTATCACTCGTCTCACCGGCAGAAAAAAGAGTTATATTAGAAAAGACGCACTCTGCCGCATCACAGTAATTGGCCAGAAAAACAAACAGTCGGTGAATCTGCGAACAGAGGACATGGCATTTGTGACTCTTGGTGAACGTGTTGGCGGGAGTGTTGAAGACCGTGTCATTTCCAGATCTAGTCATATCAAGCAAAACATACGCCTTCTTTGACATCACCTCCGTCGTATTAGTACACCACGGCGACAGGTTGGAGGTGCGTGTCCGCAGGGGAGCTAACGCACCCACTCCGTCAGATCAATTAAACTTTAATATCACGCTGCCTATAGAGGAATTACAATGTCGCTATACCCAAAACTCCAAAAACCACAAGATTTTCGCCTGGAAAAGAATGCGAGACTGAGACCTTCTAACGGGCCGAGCCTGAACAGCGGCGCACCTGTACAAAAGTACAAGAGTGCAGTAAACGCGGTGGATAGAGTTGACACTACAACGACGGCTGTGTCTCTAGGCACCGGTGTGGCGGGGATAGGAATATTGTCAACAATCATTGCTGCCCCCATTGCGATTGTCCTTGAGATCACAGCTTTGAGTTGTGGTCTGATTTATGTGCCTGGAAATTTTGAGCCGACGACTATCCATGAAGGCTAAAATGCAACGAAACAAAAGCTCAGCACAATCGCAGACCACATATCTAAGGCGCTGCGCGACAACGCCATCTATGAAGAAGAGTTCAAGTTTATCCTAGATGAAGTCGACAAATATACAACCATGAAAAATTAAATACGGGCAGCATCGCATAAGGCATACACGTTGGCTGTCAGCATCGAAGTGACAAAAAATAAAAATAAAAAAAAATAATAATAATAGCCCGTGGAAGAGCAAAAGCCCGCGAAGAGATTGTACAAATCTCGCTCTTAATTCATCATAGGCTGTGTGTTGTCTGTCTGAACGACAGTTTTCTGACCCGATACTTATTCCCAGCGCACTTCCAGTATACGATGAGGTTTTTCAATAACAGGCGAAACAAAACGTGTTGCCAAAGTGGACTTTTGTTTACGTTTTCGCCTGCTTTTTAGTAACTTTAGAAGAATGATGGGCGCCTCACGCGACATCACCATCATCCTATATGGCCTGCAGATGCGCAGTAGAAAGTCGTAAACTACCGATGCCACTGTCAACATTTGTTTGAACAACTACCTGCGTTGATGCGTAAATTCCAAAAACTAACTACAACAGGTTGCTACAGTCAGAGTCGCCAAAGGCACAAAGGAATCAACAAGAACCCATCTGGTGCACATTGTTACTGTCAGAACGACGACAATACTACAACATTCCTAAATAAATTTAAAAACTTAATTAAACGTTTTATGCAGCACCTATACACTATGTACAATGGAGATACAGGATGAAGCTCACAGGATGCGTTGGATAGATGATTATGATGAGTATTATATATATATATATATATATATATATATATATATATATATATATATATATATATATATATATACACATACATACATACATACATATGCAGAACTGACTTTACATACATACATATGCAGAACTGACTTTACATTTGAACCAAGATCAAAATGAATATGCGCGTAATCATAGCAATAAAACACTAAATTGCAGGCAAAAACGTAAGTTTAGGCTTGCAAACAGATGCCATGCAGACGTTAGTGCGCTACCTTTACTAAAAATAATCTGTCTTGATGACCCTCAAATTCAGAATTTTGTTACTCTTTATGAGGCATTAGTTGACAGCACCATATGCAAAAAAAAGTTCGCATGTGTCTTGTATGAATACAAAAAGATTGTCAAGACAAGGCGTTTGAAAAATGGAGGTTGGCTGTCTTTGTGTCGTTTTTTTGGGGGGTAGGGGCACGGAAATGGAGGTTGAAGGATCGGAGGCGGCTGGTTTGACTCCCAATAATTTACTCTATTCACAGTAAATGTGCTTTCTTAGAGGACGCGTGTGAAATATTTCTTGGAACATAAATTAAAACCAAATGAAACATTTTTCTCTTCTTTCACGCTTATAACTGGATACAAATTTAAAGGTCTGTGATAAGAATGAACCACCAGGAAATTCTTTTGAATGATATCTTGCCTGCTGCGCCTGTATAGTACATAATCCAAAAACTTGGCATAGCCAGTGTTGCAAGAAAAGTAGGTCATTACAATAACTATTTACTTTTTATGGGTGTTAATATAGGTGATAATTATGAGTGCACACACCAAATTGCATGATCATACCTTCTTTCAATGCGATTGTTGGCCTCTTTATAATGAACACAATCTTAATTTCGCGATTTTTCGACGTTTTCAATCGGACAGAAAAAAAATTCAAAGTAAAATTGGTGACAATTTATAAAAGTGCTTCTTGAAGTGTCCCCCCCCCCTCCAATTTTAGCTGCTAACATTAATAATGAAAATTTGCATAAATCTATAAAGTGCCAGATGTATTTGCTCAGCCACTATAAAAGCAATGTCTGACCGAAGAAGGACGCCCATGGAACAAATAAGATCAATCTATCTGAAGCAAATTATTGTTAGTTTCATTTAAGAGCATTTTTCTTTAAAACTGTTGGCTTTTACATTTCCGCAGACCTCTCCCCCCCCCCACTCCCCCGTAATGTGCATGCACGGAAGCGTAAAGGGGACATGATATCATCGAATAAAAATAAATTCGTGTTGTGTACATTGATTATTTACTTCGTGAGAGACGGGTACACCAATCAAAATGAGAAAGACAGTCCAATATTTTTTGTCGGACACACCATTCTATTTACATCGTACGTGTGCCTCGTACACCATCCTGCTATTATGGTATGCATTTCTTCATGAATGTGAGAAATACAGTCCAATAAGGAAGTACTCTTTTGCTTCAGGAAATAAAAACATCCCCACAATACCTGTATGTAAAACACCATTCTAATAAAGAGGACACTGGAGCTTTCTCTAATAACGGCTACATTTTTAAGGGAAAAAACTCTTTGAGCAATCATTATTTCTTGAGAGTTACTTCCCATGTCGGTAGGAGATCCCTTTCATATTTTCAGCACGAAACGTATAGCAAGCAAAATAAACCTTCACATGGGTAGGGAAATCTTCCTTTCTTTTGGAAAAAAAAAAACAATATTCTTGCTCAGATTTGTAGTAGAAAAGAAATCAATAAATATTCTGGCTCGAAAGAATATCGGAGCTCTCCACCACCAAAAATTAAATGGTAGTTCCCTAACTACATATGGAATTAGCAAATAGTTGGATGAAGTGTGTTCTCTAATAACATAAATAAAGCTACAACGTTTACCAACATTTCTAAACGTGTACACTGTTTACAATAACCGCAACGATACCATTTAATCTAAAGATTAGAAACTCAACTTTTTACCCTATCTACCCATTAAACATACAGAGCAGATGACAGCTATTATAAGGTGCATATCACACTCGCTCATCTTGCATTGTTTCATTTGCTGTACGTCCTATACCTCTTATTATGACAGGATTTAGTTTGTAAGACGTGTCTTCGTTGAATATATCTGACAGTTTCAGGATTGTCGTGATATTGTTTCCCACTGTTACATATATGTATATGATGACAAAATCGATAATTGAACCAAACGTACTGTCATGACGTGCGCATGGAATGCTTTTCTGGGAGATACAATGACTAAGAAACTATGCAGTGGCTTACAAGCGTGAAACGGTGTTTCTTCAAAATAAAAAGCTACTAATCAAAGTTCTGTTAACAGACATGTTGTTTAAAGATAACTATTGTAGTTTAAAGAAACTTTTATCATCATTATCAGCAAATGAACCTGACATGTAATGTTGTTTAATGTTGCTATAATGTGGCTATAATGTTGCTATAATGTTGTTTAATGTTGCTATAATGTGGCTATAACCAATTCTCGTTAACTTGTGCTTTTTTCCCAACAATGCCACATTCGATGTGAAAATCATAGATACATACTTTAAGAAAAAAATTAACATAAAGATCCCACTAAATAAACCTCTTAAGCAGAAATGTGGAAATATATAATTTAATTGGTATGGGTAGCTCCTGCGTCAATGATAACCACATGCATGTTTGTTTATACGTTTACCGATTTTGTAAACATTTATAGGCAGTAAACTAAACTAAGTTGTTTACACGTGTAAACGTTGCAGCCTTAAAAATAATGTGGAAGAAAGCGACATAAAATATGCTTTGCTTAGTATCAGGGATGGAGTTTAGTGACCAAAGCTACTAATTTAGGCGCTAATTCTTCTTGGTCTTTGTTAGGGTTGATATCATTGCCCACAAGTAACAACACAGCCACATCAAGGGGTCAAATGTACAATCTAAGATCGTATTTTTTCGACTTTTACACTGTTCCCCACCCAACCCCACCCCGACCCTACACCCTGAAATTAATGGAAGTGACGCGTGATAAGTTAAATTCGAGAGTCAAACGATTATTCGACCTTGAAATAAATACCGTTTGAGCCTTCTACATACAGACTGGCCTATAATTAAAACATATATATGTTGTATATATATATATATATATATATATATATATATATATATATATATATATATATATATATATATATATATATATATATATATATAAATGCAACAAACTGACAACTAACAGTACAAGACTAATTTTTAACTAGCCTAAGCGCTTTCGACTCTCACTGAGTCTTTGTCAAAGTAAAACACAAAACAGAGACAAGACTAACAATAAACACAAAAAAGCGTTGAAATTACAAAAGTTTACATGACTATTTCATATATATATGATATATGATGCTATCATGATGAAAATATGGATAATAATAACAATAAAACCAAATATAAAAAACATAGCAAAACATATTTCATGTTCATGTGTAGAAGGGTAATATTTGCAGTGTATACTGTAATAATAATAAAGTAACAAAAACTGGGGTCAGAAATGAAACTAAAGCAAACAAGTCAAGACTGACGTTTAATATGCAACACATATTAGTAATACACAGGCTCCATCAGGATACTACATACAGCAAAGGTAAAACTACACATGCTACAGCTCCAAGGTCGAGGACTACTTTGTCAATATACAATGGCTTTAAAGAACTTATCTACGACATCTAAATCTGTACATGTTTCTAGCAATGATAATTGCAACATTAAGAAATTTATACAAGAAACATTGCTCTTTGTTGAGTAAGGATATTCTGTGAGATCGAATCCCCCTTCCCCACCCTTGCAATCCTTACATTCAACTTTTGTCGTCTAAAAGCAAAAAACTATCCGGTCGTAAAGCAAGCGATATTAGGCATGTCAAACTTTCATCCACTTTTCGATTGTTCTGCCTCCTTAAACTTGATAGAAATAACTCCTCTCAAAATTTAAATCAAGGGCAAGGCGTTTGCCCGTACCATCGACAAGGTCCCACACCATGCTAAAACTTCACCATTATGGAGTGAGGGACAACACCCTACCCTTCATTGCAGAACGCAAGAAATAGTGCTTGATGGCATGACATCAACATCTTGCGACGTTGCCTTAGGTGTACCGTACTTGGACCATTACTTTACTTGGTGTACATCAATGACTTGCCAAATTGTGTCCAATCACAGACTCGCCCCTTTGCTGACGCCTCTAGCTTATAGTGGAAAGTTAAATCAACTGAACATTGCATGTCTCTCCAGAAGGATCTTGTCTACCTCCAATTTTGGGAAAGCACGTGGCAGATGAATTTCAATCCAGGCAAGTGCGAGGTACTTAGCATCACCAACCACTGTAGCCCCTTAATGTACGACTATTTTCTCCATGGTCTTACTCTAGGTAGAGTTATTAACGCCAAATATCTGGGAATCACCATCAATAAAAACCTGTTTTGGAATTTACATGTAAATATCATCACCACTGGAACCAAACTTAAAATTTAAATTGGAAACAATTTGCTCTGGACTAAAAATGTACGTGTCTGTTCATTTGAGCTTCAGTTAAAAGTGACGTTAATTAATATTCAGGTAACTGTGCACACCTACAAACTTAAAAACAACT